>JAHWFP010131129.1:84047-98256 GCA_023313725.1 Lithobius niger | reverse complement strand
AAAAAAAAAAAACGCTCCCCGCGTTTCACATCCGGTGTTTTAAAGTCCTTTACCCCCCCCCCCCCCTCCCTCCATTGTTTAAGCCCCCTCTCCCGATAAAGTGAAAATGATCCCCCAACACTCCGGTGTTCTAATGTCTTATACCAGGAGCCAATAAAACGCTTATACGTTAGAACTAACGCGAATGCAGAGGGGACACACAGATTACGAACTGAGCCGCAGATGGTCACTAGTATCTTTATGGTTGAATATTTTCTGTTACTTTGCTTTTAAAGCAAAGTTTTAAGGTCCCCGTTGACACATAGATAATTTGTTCTAATAGGGCAGTGACGCGACGTAGTATTATTGTGTATAACTCTATGGTGGAGCCAGTAACTGGGTTAGCTGCAAGGAGCACTGGAGGGAGAAAGGAAGATCGTCTTATTGAAGCCAATGATATTAGACTGGATTTCTTAAGCCTATAACGCGCAATTTTTGTTGCTGGAGAAAACAACGTTCTTTTAAGCTAGAGATCCGCTCTCAAAGCACTGTCTTGAGTAGAAGTGCCGTTGTTTTCCGTTACATTTAAAAGTGGCACTACTATATCACCGATTGCTTGCCGATTGAAAGCAAACGAAATCTGACAACATTTGGCGCTATGTTGTACTATCTAGCTCTTGCTTGCGCCAAGCGAAGGAATGCATAACGGCATTTCTGTTACCGAAACAAACGAGCCACGACATTCTTAATTATTCAGAGAAAATGTGGTTCGTCCTCGTGCACCTGGGAGCAAGCTATAAAGGTTAACAATATCGTTGCTGCTAGATGGCGCCAGGGTATTTTCGTTAGCATTTCAATCACTAATAGTGCCACTTTATAATCAACTGCACCTTGTAGCGTTTACCTCCAAATGATGTCTCGTAGCCAAAATGACGTCACATGACGCTGCTCTATTGGGTACGCATGGAAACCTTCTTCTGGATGCTTAGAATTGCCTCAAAATGGAAGAATTCAATTTGAAACTCCTGTAAACCGATACCATTAGCAAAGTTGTTTTATCTCAACTGGCCTTGAAAGGTTTATAGTGTATTACAGATCAGTGGTTGATAACGTATTTTATTTGTTCGTTCGCTTTGAAATTCTAATAAATATATTTTTGTGGCATTAAAGAAAATAAATTAGGAACGGTCTCATACAATTGTTAAATCGAATTCGTTACAATCAATCGAATACACAAATTCTTCGTAGGAAATTCTTGTTCCGGTTTTTAAACTAAGTTTCCGGTTCCGTGAAAGGTTTTCTGTGGTTCTCTTGTGAGGTCGTCCTTCGATCATGTTTTGGTACGTAATAGTTTATTTAAAGAGTTATAATTGGGTGTGGATACTAAATGGGGACAATATATTGTCAGGAATGGCAGTAAAAGTTCGTTTACGTTGCGAATGTTAGATAGTTTCTACTTCAAAGCACGACCCAACGGTAGGTAGGTGTCTTGTCAAAACTCCTTTCGTTTGTGTTTCGTAGAACCAACCAAGAACTGATGTGTGACGAAATATTCCGGTTTTTTTTTTTTCACCAACAGAAATTTGTTTTAATTTAAATCTGCCTCGTTGTTTACTTTGCTATACACGATTTTAGATTTCAGGTGTCAAAGTAAAGTGGGTTGGCGATATGCATCCAAAACACAAGCAAGTCCGGAGTCGTAGCCGAAGTAGGTAAGTGGGCTATCAAGTCACCTGTGCGATTGTGAGTTGGAGACAGATATTAGTTTATTTGTTCCAAGTTGTGTGCTTTACTTAGTATTATTAATGATTATTGGTATGTGATGGGTTACACTACTGGACCTACACTCATGCCATCTAGGATTATTAGGTGTTTGGGGAGGATGCGACTTTCTAACAGACGGCCTGCTTCATCGGCTGTACAACTCGCGTGAGAAGGCTTTCGGTGCGATTGCAGCGCGATATTAAAAACAACGGAGAATGCGCCGGCGATCGGAAGCTTGACGGTTGGTGTTGAAACTGAAAAATCTCACTAGAGGGCCTCCGAGCTGCGGCCGTTTGGGCTCTATCTTGCAGGGAAGCCAACGCAGCTGCCCCTCTTGGCTTACGCTCGGCAGGTCTATACGAGCAAGGGGCAAGAACCTCTTTCAAGATAAAATATTCGTTTAGGGTTTAAATTCAGTATGCGGTGCCATTCGTTTCTTACGTTTTCTTTTCTAGTAATCCGTGGCAAACTGATCGTAGCCGATAACATCGGAATTAGTCGGTGGCCGTTACAAAATCCCAGCAAGGTGAGCCAGATGAGTATCGCTTCGTTGCCGCCATTTTTTTCTGCTGACTAACGCCAACGTTTTTAGGAGGGGGCTGCTCGCACGCTAAATCGCTTCTCACACCAGTGAGGGTCCACTACCGCAGAAGCTCCGAGCAAGATGGCTGGCCTATCTAGATTCCGGCGCGTGAAGTTTAGAAAGGTTTAAGATTTTGATTGCGGTTTCTGGTGTTATGTGGTTAGGTTAGGTTAGGTAAATTTGGAAAAAACTGACCTTATTTTCGAGAAACAGCGACCTTAATTTACCCTTTACACCAACGGAGATAGTACAACCAACGTATACAGATCGATGGTGGACGTGCTTGGAGCCGCTGTGGAAGTGGTTCCACCAGTGATACATGTATCACAGCGAATGACGCATCCTCCCCAACAACTAATAATCCTAGGTGCCATCATCCCTTGCTTTCCAACTTTGGCTAATAGCAAGGTGCACGGAACAACCAGGAGTCGTCGCTTGACAATTGATAGTCTACTTGTAGAAGGCTTGCTTGAGAGTGCGAGTTAACTGAAATGTAACTTCAAGCAGATAAAGTAAATCCCGTAGTATCGCCTGCAGTGCCTTTTTACTTAAATGCTGAAGGTTCTGGGCGCATCCTCACTGATCAATCCGGCATTCCTTACGTTGGATCTTTGTGCACTTTTAATTTAATGCTCTTCCTTTACCAGCTTGATTTAACACTAAAAAGACGGCTAATGTGAACTACATTGGCGCGTCTCTGATCCTATCTCCTACGCTATTAGATTACCCTAATTGGTCCATTATTAAACAACTTTTTCCCATACCAGTTTTGGGGCAAATGATTCGGTTGGCCACCAGTAGAAACTATAGAAACTGGACTTCGACTTCGTTTACCGAATTTGCTTTTTCCCCACAGTAGCGGACGTTCTGGGTTCATTTCTATAGAAGACCTACTCTAGGCCTACCATGGATCTCTTTTATAATAACGCCGTATAATGTATAACTCCTATGCTGGATCCAGTCATTAAGCTAGCTGCAAGGTGCACTGGATGGCTTACTAATTTCTTGATAGCTTGCTGAATGTCCACAGGTAGAACATATATTCGACTTTATATTCGACTTTATATTTGACATTATTCGAGGAGGTCTGGAACATTAACTGCTTAAGTACAATACGACACCAGTTACTCTCTGAATGCCACAGATAGCAAACACGACGTCTACATATAGCTGCTGAGTTAGCTGAATGCTTGCAGGTGTCAAAATTGTTAGTGAACTGAATGCTCTTGTAAGTTTACCATATGCATATATTCAGATGTCAAATTTGTATCCTTACCGATCATTCTTTTTACAGCCTGCCCACCATAAGAACTTTTTTTTTATGCTATAAACATTTGTAGCCTACAGTAATTTAGGAAGTGACAAATAGCCTTGCAATGCGAGTATGGTTCCTAAGGTTAGCACGTGTGGGAACTTAGGCTTTGGTCGGCTGGGGTAATGCATTAGTGTACTTTTTTTGTTTGTTTATTACAGTGTCTGTAAACAAATTACTAATTGTGCTTCGTTTAAGAAATTATTAAAAATAGGCTATTAGCCTAATATAAGGATAGACAAAATTTAAAACTACAGTAATAATATTAAACTTAGGACCCTCTATTTCTTTAGCGAATTATTTACATTTACTTTCAATTATGAATTTTAAAGGTGAAGTTTTGAAGACCTACTTTCTTCAACTGGGAAAGTGGTAGATCATTTGCCGCTTTTCAATAAATATTTCAAACAAAATTATATTTATGTTGCTTTAAAAAAAAAAACTGGGTGGCAAATTGAACACCAGTTTTTATTATTTGTACATTATGATGAATCTCAAGCGAGGTAATCACGTTTAGCAGATTTGGACACAAAGTTGTAAACTGAAGATTCAGAAATAATAGGTGTAATTCTGAAGGTCCTTACATATGATAAGTCTTAGACCTAGTGTTGGGGGCGGTATACCGGTTCTCGCGGTGTACCGCGGTACCAAAAACGCAACGGTAAACGGCGCTAAAATTATAACAATAGTTCAGTCAGTCCTTGTGTTGTAGGGCTCAAAGCAGTGTAATAATCAGTTAAACAACAATGGTAAAATTGGAATTTTAAACAACGCACAAAAGTGGAGCCAAATTTGTGTAACTTAGATGCTACAACCAGTGCAAGAACCAACAGAAAAATAAAATTGAGTTCAAAGTTCAGTAGCCTACTTGGTGATTAGTTTTTATTTGAATTTTTTTTGGAGGGGGGGGAGGGGCTACATAAATGAAATTGATGATTCCATTTCCAACCTTTTATTAGTTTGATTATGCTACTTAAAAAAAAGTACCGTTGGTACTGGAGGTACCGAAGGAAGTACCGCCAAATTTTAAGAACCGTTAAATACCGAGTACCGCGGTACCTAAACTGGTACCGCCATCGTCACAAAAATTACGGTTACCGCCCAACACTACTTATACCCCACCCCCACATTTTTATTCCATTACATTTGTGCTGAATTAGTTTTCTTGGTAGACCTACTTAGAACCGGTCTGTTTTTTTAAATGTGTTGAATGATTCAGTACACCACGTTTTCGGCTGCTGTCTACGATGGAAAAAAAATTCCATAGCAACTTTCTTGGACGTAATTAACTTTTCTGAATATTATTTGCAACTGCTTTTTTTTTTCAATTGATCGGATTTTAGAGAAGCCAAAAATCATTTTTTTAATGCTATTTTCTGCAATTTTTCAAATATTTACATTCGATCTATATGCACCGAACGTCAAATTTTTTTCGAGTCGGTCTGTCCATTTGGTTGTAAGTTCGCACAACTAGCAGATAAACAGAGCAGTGCTAAATCTCCCAAAAATGTGGCCTAGCTTGGTTCGCTTGCTGGTTAAATACAGAAATCTAACAAGTTCTTAAGTGAAAAAAATCAGGCCCAAGATTGTTTACATCTAGGTAGAGTGCCATCAGTAAAAATGCAACAGTAGGGTGCTAGTAGTGTGAAAGTGTCCATTGTAGCTAACAGTTTGCAGCCAGGTCGGACTACTGTAGTTGGTTGTTATTTACTACGTAGAGAATAGTTGGCTTACTAGTAGTCTGAAGTTACCCAATGCAGTTAACAGTAGGCAGTCACTTAAGACTGGTTGGTCGTTACTTGCTGATAGTTGGCAAACAGTTGGTGTACGGTACTAGTACTGAGGAGGTACTTAATCAGCAACCAATTGGTGAACAGTTACGTTTAGTTTGTTGCCATTTTCATACAGTTAGCAAAAAGTTGGGTTACTAGTAGTCGGAAGGTCTACAATGCAGGTAATAGTCGGCAACAAGGAATGAACTGTAACATTGTAATTAGCTTAACATAATTGTCGTCCATGTTTTGTACCGCGGTACCAAATACCGTGCATTGTTAAAATAACGATTGATACTCTGGTGCCAATTTTAGAACTCCGTAACTGTTATGTGGAGAAGATCGTTAGATTTCGTACTGTGAAACTATCGAAAATTCGCTAGACAGTGTGAGTGTCTTCTGTTGTGAAAGTGTGCGTTTTTCTGGTGACTTTTGTTTGTTATGTGGAGCTGTGGATGTGGTGCTTGAACGCTAATTATGAATGTTAGTTATTCATCTAAGGTTTGTGGGTGATGACAGCCGATGTACTGCCCAACACCAGTAATAAAAAAAAAAAATCACATTTGATTTGACCTTTTTATGTGTGGCATGGCACATAATTTGCTAAAATGCTAGTTAACGAACATCCACGCCTTAAAGTGATGATAAAGCCATGAAAAAATAAGTTAGGGCAACTGAAAATAGGGCTGCACTATTTGCTTCTCTTTTTTTAGGTCACAGGAAAGGCACCGTGAGCCTCGTTCGAGACAGCGGTCAAGGTCTCGTTCACAGTCACCAGTTCGACCTAAAGTGGAGAAGAGTTACAAGCACAGGTAATACTGTAATTTGATTCAACTACAATGCATCGGGTCAAACTGGCAATTGGGTGTCCAATGGCAGTTAGTCGGGGATCAAAGTGTCCTGAAAAATGAAGCGTAAGCATTTATGCAGGTTTGCTTAACTGTTAAAAATGGTTTTTAAATTGATAAAGGCCACGTAAATAAAAGTGTTTGGTTAATGGGCTAAGTTGGAAATTAAACCACCAGGCTTTTTATTTTATTCAACGACCTAATTTTTTTTTAAGATGTGCAGTTTTTACTTGGTTCAGTTCCTGGTAAAACTGATTAAAAATAGGGATGTGCCGATGTAGCTTTTTTGCCGAAGTACCGATTACTGTCAAAACAGAATGCCGATAACTGCCGAAGTGTGGTACAGTTTATGCTGCCGGTGTACTATAAGAAAAAAACTTACATTTAACATAGCCTCCTAAAGAAAATTAAAAAAATTTCATTACTAAGCTCTTTTCCCCAGACCTTATCCCACAAAAAAAGTGCATGCAGCCAAACATTTTCTGCCCAATTGTAAAGATGTAAAAATCTAAATATGTGAAAATGTTGATATTAATTAATGAACAGACGAGCACTTTATGATATATTAGTCCTAAAATACCAGTAAGCGGCAACATTTCTAACCTATTTGCAGGCGATGTTTGTTTAAAACTAAATGGTTTTTAATACATAACTAAAGAACGGGTGCAGCTAATGACTTGTGGTTTGCACCATTGGAAAACTGGCAAAAAAAAAGGGTTAAAATGGTGTATTTGAACGTCAGAACGGTTAATATTTAGAGAAGTTATGGCCGTTTCCGTATACATCGAAAAAAGTGTGGCGTGTATTTGATCCAATACGGTGTATTGGCACATCGGCGGTACCGATATATCAGAATTGCCTCCGATAGATAATCGTCACATCCCTAATTAAAAATGTAACGCTCGCCAAGCTGTTAATAGTTGTCATTACCTTAATATTTTGCATCTCGTCCAAGTTGCATCTTCAGATGATGATGATTTGGTGAAAGGTGAAGATGACGGGACTTCTAAACTCATGAGATGGAAGTGGCTTGTAGCGGAAGTACCAGCAGTGGCAAAGGCAGAACTTGATTGAAAATAACATATGCCCCTTTTTGGAAGTTATTGGTGCGGTGTTGTTGAATGAAGGTGGTTTCTAAAGTGAGTCGGGTGCGAGAGTATTTTTCCACACATTGTATGGACACTTGTGTCCAACTAGGAAGGGTAGGCCTATTGCATAAACGATGAAGAGCAGTGAAAGTGCATAGTTGTTTTGTGTTGTTTGACTGCGGATTTGTGTTATATAAGGCGTAAGTAAAATGATTTTTTGTTTCTCCGATGTAGCACTGTGCGCCGACTGCACAGTATTTTATAAACACAATTATGAATGAGGTGCACTTGTGGTAGCGATGGAAACCGGTAAGATTTGAGTTGTGGCTGCAGCGCGAAATGAACATCAAAATTAAAAATTTGCAGAATGTGTTGTATATGGTGTGATGCTAGACCCATGTCGAGAAAACATTTTCCAGGTTATTAGGCCTGTTTTGCAAATGTGGGAGATGCTTGTGGGTTTTTACATGCGTCAAGAAAGAGGCGGGATATCCATTTTGAAGGTATTTTGCTGTGCAGTAGCTGTGTCATAATAGCACTCTTTGTCTAGTATAATTGGTGATAATTTAAGTTGAATTAGGCGGTTGGAAAAAATAAAACAAAAGTTGTTTGGTAAGACAGCAAAACTACAGTTTTCTCTGTGTAAATTGAATAGAAGGGTGTACACTATTAACGAACCGGAATAAGGCATTAAGTTGAGCAACAGGAACTATAGCAAAATGTCATCTTTAAAGCGGATTCAGTGGGATCTGTTGTGAATTAGCCGTGTGATGATGATGTTATATTTCTGGATAACTAACCGCATCGGTGGCCTGTTCAAGAGGAATAACCCATTTGTGTGGGGAGGGGGGAGGTTGTTTTTTGCACAATGAATTTGTCATCGGGCTGAAAGGACATTCAGGGTTATTTCCGATTTAAATCCCTTGTGCATTTGAATTTACCTGAGGCGATATCGATATGACGCCCTGTGTGGGAGATAGAGGTGAGTAATGCGGCATGGTGGAAATGTGACGAAGATGTGAGTTTTTATTATGCTGGAGTGCGGCGTTTGGTGACTGGTACATGGTAAATGCTTCTTGAAATATGGAATTTGGTCTCCCCATACACCTATGCTCCCGGGTTATTGTGAATAAGCAAAGAAGGTTTCCCTTTCGGTGCGATAAAGGCAATAGCCTTGAGGGCTCTGGCAGATGCAATTTTCTTGGCTGGCTGCCTTTGCGACTACTGTCACAGTCAGGCACTATTTACACAATCAATTAGACACCCTGAGAACAGTGGATACAATTTTGGCTTTGGAAGCGTAATTTTGCCCAAAAATGGGGTGTAGAGCACCACCTCTGTGAAATGTTGGATGTGCGCCCCTCCATGACTTGTTTAAAGCTGGGTGTTGTGGTTGTGCACAGTTTGTCCCACAGTAGCCTAAGCCTTTGTGAAGGATGACTTTAGACCACAGCTCTCGAAGAAGTGTGACTGGAGTGTCGATTAGAGTCGAGTTAGGTGTGCCTTTGTTGGCAGAGCTGGGGTGTGTCTGCACGAGTTCTGGTAGACTTGTTGTCCTATGAATTGTTGTACTGGAGCCTGCGTGCTACCTGGCCTCTCTTTCTCAATGTTGGTGGTTGGCGTCTATTGTAAGGTGTTTCGGAACTGTTGGGTGCAGCGTTTAAAAGTGGGTTGATCCATGGACGGCCGCCAAGGCCGAAGTTATTGGTGGTTTTGGATTGCCTTTCGTCGCATCTTGTTTAAGGAGGTAACACCCATCAAGGTGCCTGACTTGAAGCACCTTACCCTGGCGGCCGCACTGATTTTCCTCTTTAAGGAGGTACATGGAGCGCAGGCCTTCGCCAGGATGGGTTCCAGGGGCGAACAAGTTTTATTTGTGAGGCTGAAGGAGTTTGTTGTTGGGTGCATGCCATACAGGGGCAGGAGTGTGCTGCTGCGCTGGTCTTGGGCGCTGCGTCTACCACACCAAGACAACGGGTCATAAGTTATAAGGCGCTAAGTGGCCTCATCCATTCCCAGGATGAAGGGGAGCGCAAACGAGGGCACGTTGGTTGCGTGGTGGATTGTCAGATGCTGCTGTGGACTCGGGGCCTAGCCGCGCCCACTCAAGGATATCGTCAGTACCATAGGCGGCGGCAAGGTTTCTGCAATTACTGGTCGTGGCCATGGCGGGCTAATATTCATTGTCGGGGTGCATTACCCGTGGCCAGCGGGAATTAGGATCTGGTTGAACAGGTTTTGCACTACGGCGGCTGCCGCCGCAGGCAGTGTTTGGCTTTCATGTAGGTTGGCTGGCAGCGTCACATTCATTAGTTCATCCTATTAGTAACACACTGAGGAGGAGTCGGTGAAGTAGAAATGAAGATTCTACCATAGAACTTGTTCTTGCAGGAAAATCTTCTCAGTCGCAGACTCCTCCTCACTGTGTTACCTGTTATGTTACAAATGGGATATCCCTCTTGCTGTCGGCACTTGTCATCTAACCTAATTTGCATACAAATCAACAATAATTTATGCAAATTTGACGTCACCTGACCCCATCCTCCCTCTTATCGCCCCATTCATATCCGCTCTTTCTTTTGCCGTCGCACACGTCGGACGTGTTTGTAAAGTGGTGCTACCAATTCGATTGATGGTGCGTTTCCGTCTAGTAGCGTTTTTTGGAATTGTTGGGTGCATAAAACGCTGTAAGTTGAACTGATTAATTTGTTCTGAGGAACATGACAACGAACGAGTTTAGGCATAGCCGCCTTACTTTTATTCTTTTTCAATCTTAAAAAGGCCGCCTTACTTTTATTCTTTTTCAATCTTAAAAAGGCCGCCTTGCAGTAAAACTGAGATTGGCGGCAGACTGTTGCAAGTATTAAAAACAGGAAGGCCTGTTTGAAGCGAATATACGTTTTCCAAAATGGAGGCGCTGAGTTGAGAATATTGAGAAATGGGGCAAGCGAGGCCCAGGAGAGAAACTGAAAAAGAGTTAGTTGAAATAAATATTAGAATGTGAAGAGATAAAGTGATAACTCTATGAGAACTTGGTGAGAAAAAGGGTACACGACACCCTCGAGGTTACACGATAACCCGGTGATGCATGTATTGAGAATGAAAAGGCAGAGGTGTTGTGACATATGAATGAGTGGCCTTGAGAGATTGCAATAACTCTTTAAGTTACACGATAACCTTTAGAGTGTTATACGATAGCTCTGGGCGAAGAGGTGGCGTACAATAAGTTTGGAAAACACTTGTTATTTACGAAAAGTTGACGATAGCGGCGTACGAACTGTGAGAGGGAAAACACTGTCGCCATGTTTCCTGCTGCTCCGGGGGAGTAGGGCAGTGATGGCCAGATAGTGGCGGTGTGAGAATGCTGTTGGGCGTTCCATTTTACGGCCGGGGGAAGGCGGCCTGGTTGTGGTGTTGACCGGAACTAAAATTGTACTCCAGAACTAAAAGTTGTGCAGGCCGATGAAGCCTTGGTCTGGTTGAGTTCGTGCGCATGAAGTGGAAAAATGTCACGTTCGATGTCGAATGAAACTGGGAGTGACCGTGGTTTGGTTTTTAGGCTTACAAGCAATGGAGCCGATCGGTCTCACACTAGGATGCAGTAATGCAGTTAATGTGAATGAATGCCGGTACTGTTAAACTAATACAGTAAGAGTTGAACGAATGTGAGTTGTGCGAAGTGATTCGAGAATGAATTTTGAGAAAAGTTTCGTACTAAAAGTGGAAGAGACCACGATGGTGGTCGGGCAATATTGGTCACATCATTTTGCTGCCTACGGGACATTACGCCTACTTTAAATAAATAAATAAATACGGCTCTGGCCTGGAAAGTGCGGAATACATGTTTTCTGTTGCGTGAATTTGGTAACGGTGAGGCGCTGTGAATCTTGAGACATGCCTTACGCATTACGAAATATTAAGCACATGTGTGATCTGATTGTTAAACAAAGTCAGCTGTGGGCGTACTCTGAATATGAGGTCGTGGTATACGTAGGCGAGTTGACGGCTGACTGAAGTGAGACCTGTCAGTGCACTATTTATAGGCAGTATCGGATGTGCAGTGTTTTCATCGCAATTAACGCCGATTTGTGGTGTAGCAAATAGTCGCCACCTCAGTACATGTGGCGAGATAGGGGCTGAAGGGCGATCTTGAGTAGGTTACAAGGTTATGAAGGGCTACAGCCTTTGATGTGCAGTGGTATACCTTGCAGGTGCAGACCGATAGGCAGACTGGCAATTATAACTAGTTGAGCTGGTCTGGTCGTGACCCCGCCCCCCCCCCCCCCTCGTCAGGCGACTTTGATGTTGATTGGGTTGTCACTGCAGAGTGAGTAGTGTTTGGGTAACCCCTAAAAACTTTATGTCCTTGCAGGTGATGCAGTTATGGGAACCTAGGGACCGGGGTGAAAGAAAGGCCCGCTTCCGTGAGTTGAGCACCCACAAGGCAGGGGGTGTTTTGGAGAAAGTTGTAAGTAGGGTTTAGGGGAAGCCGTTAGTTGTGACTTTTTCCACGGATGCACGGATTGTGTATGCAACACTGGTCTGTTGCCAGGGGTTTGGTGACCGACTGAGGACGCACGAGTGCCCCTGCAGGTGGCAGGGGATGCTGATGATAGGTGGCCTCCTGGAAGGCAAGGGGGTATTGACAGGTGTAGGACCTGGGTTGTCTGGTGCTGAGGTCGGTACTATCCACGTTGTTGGGATGGCGAGGAGGCTTGGTACCGGCGGCGGCGTACGGTACAGAAGCTAAGTGGGCTTAACAATAGGTGATGTGGAAGCTCGCCCGACAGTAAGGAGGGTGACTCTGGTTCCATGGGCACCGGGGTCGGAATAGTGTAGGAATGAATTCCGTGCATTTGGTAATACATG
Organism: Lithobius niger; assembly: GCA_023313725.1. NCBI lineage: Eukaryota > Metazoa > Arthropoda > Chilopoda > Lithobiomorpha > Lithobiidae > Lithobius > Lithobius niger. Next base: position 86,041 of record JAHWFP010131129.1, on the reverse strand, counting down.
GGGGCGATGGCTCCAGATTAGGTGCTGTTATCTTCGACCTGGCGGCTGGGCTCTGGAGGCTGTACTTGCTGGCCAGTGTGGGTCCCACATCGCCCTGGCTGAGTGGCTAGGGGGGTCAGGTTGCATCAAACGCCGGTCGCGGCATGGGGCCGATGCCACTGGAAAGGGGCATCATTGCCAGGCTTCGCCGGGCAGTTACTGTACGGGTCATAGGTGTATCCTCCTTGTTTTTTGGTGGAAACGACGGGCACCTGCAACGAAGACACAGACAGGTCGCATGTCACCATGGTTGACAGGTGGGAAACTGGCCGAGCGCTACTTCTTGGAATCTGATTCCATTTGTAACATATTAGGTAACATAATGAGGAGGAGTCTGCAACTGAGAAATGATGATTCTACCAGAGAACGTGTTCTCACAGGAGAATCGAAGTTCTCAGTAGAATCCGACGAAACTGTGTTACCTTTACTTCTGCGCCCGCCTCCCTGGCGCTCCTGTGGCTCAGCTGCAAAAGACAGTGGATGTGAATGGGGCAATTAGAGGGAGGAGAGAGTGGGGTCAGGTGACGTAAAGTTTGCATAAATTATAGTTGATTTGTATGCAAATTGGGTTAGATGACAAGTGCCGACAGCAAGAGGGATATCCCATTTGTAACATGACAGGTAACACAGTGAGGAGGAGTCTGCGACTGAGAACTTTGATTCTCCTGCGAGAACAAGTTCTCTGGTAGAATCATCATTTCTTCGAGTAGAATCCGGCGAAACGTGTTAATTTAATTTCCCTCTCGCCTCCCTGGCTCTGGGTTAGGGCCAGCCACAAAAGACAGTGCTGTAGAGGTGCTGTAGAGACAGTGCTGTCAAGCTGCTGTCCCTTGCATCTTTCTGTCGGCAGGGCCTCCATTGTGTCAACAGAGCGCTGTTTATTCAGCGTCAGTCCGTGGTACCCTCGGGCCTCAGCTCTACGATCCCTTATATCCTTGGGCCTGCTGGGGACAGTCTCGGAGACGGCAGCTACATACAGCGGTTTTTTCGATCATCAGCAACTCCTGTCTCCTGTTTCTTGTTGACAGAAACCTAGCTATTATCTCTTGGATCCACATTTGGTTCACGAATCGACATTTACTTCAGCTTCGGTCCATGGTCCCCTCAGATTTTTAGGTCTGCCAGGGACACCCACAGGACCGCAGCTGCGTGAAGACGTTTACATTTGCCGGCAACTCCTGTCTTCCATCTCCTGCTGACATGAACCTAGCTGTTGTTTCTTGGGCCCTCCAATAGGTCCAAGAATCGACTTTTACCTACGCCTCGGTCTTCAGTCCCTGGTCCACGGTTCCCCAGGTGACCCAAGGGGACCACAGTCTCATACCCCGCCACTCTACGGCTGCAGCTGTTAGCCAGACAACGCTTCTTTGACTAAAAGCTGCAGTAGGACTACAGGTGCCTATTTACTTCACCGGGGTTCGGAGAGCTTCTACGAAAAAAGTGGAATAACGGCCTTCAAAATAACGGAGGCAGTGTGCAAGTGTCGCGACCATTGGTATGATGCGCACCTACCTTGTATATACCTTGTAAATATCGGAGGCCAAGTTAAAGCCAATTTTGAAGCAAATGGACTAAATAAGTGGTAGAGTTAGGAATTGTTATCGCGAGCCAGATGAAGATAGTCGGCTAGGTTTTTCCATCCACAGCAGAATTGACTAGCGAAAATTCGCGAAGAGTTGAAAATATTCTTCTTATCTTTCTGGAAGCTTGTGTATTTTTCCTCCGTATGTAATGTCGTCTGCTACGTTCCAGAGAATGTATCTTGAAGTTTTTAAGAGCACTTCCATAAAAAAATTAGTCCGTAACGTTGACGCTCATTACTGTGGAACACTGCATTAAATTTACTTCCAACAGAGTGGAAATTCTCCATATTTTGCTTACTTCCACACTCCAGATAGTTCCTTATCTAGCTAATTTTCGACTGCAGACTGCAGGCTTCTTCAGGCTGCAGTCTT
>JAHWFP010131129.1:71526-84037 GCA_023313725.1 Lithobius niger | reverse complement strand
GACATAGTGTCGAGTCAGTGGAAGTGTGCATGTTTACTTTGTGAATTGACAATTTCAAAACCAGATGTTACTTTGCATGGCTGTAAAGTTTTAGTTTTTTTTATTTATCTATTAGGGACCTGTAGTTTAATAAGCTTCCTGTGAGCAAGCAGAACGAACGCCACCTCAATTTCTCCAAACAATCGAGTTGGTCTACCCCCTGGAACTCGCAAATGTTTTTCTGTAATGCTGTGGTTTAAAAAAAAGAAAATCTTGGAATTAGCCGTAATTGCTTTAAATTTTTAATTTATTACCGCAACTTGTTGGTGCTACAGAAATTGCCGAAAGAAAAAAAATGTGTGCCGAGCTAAAATTGCCTAATTAACTAGTTTTATTTTTTGCCTTAGTAATTTAGGTGGTGGTGAAAGCTAATATAAACCTCAATTTTAACTTCTAATGCATTCTAAAGTACCACATGCAGAAATGATCCGTTAGTGAAGCAACATTTATTTAATTCGAGAAAACTGTATAAAGCACTTTAAATAAACGTTTTTTTTTTTCTTAATGACTAAATTCACCACAAAAATTACAATTTGACCTCGTGGGTTGATGTAACTGATGGTAACTCTAATTTAGGGGACTTCTCCAATAAAACATTTTTTTTACTGTAGCACTGGCACTGGTAACCAAAGTATCGGCAAAAACGATACGATACTGGCCGCAAATTATTGAACTAATGCCAATAGCTTAGTCAAATTAAAACCAGAGTTTACAAAGAAGTTTTTACATTAGTTGATAAATGAAAAAAAAAGAAATTATTCATTTGGGATTGAAAGGCAAAGCTTTGCCTAAGGGAGCATCCGTAAATTACATAACGCTAGAGGGGTAGGGCCGGAGTTCTTGTGACTTTACTAAATGTTTCTACATGGAGAAGGAGGGATAAAGTGTTATTACATAACAAACTGTTAAGGGGTTGTTTATGGACCCGTGCTGCGTCTAGTGAGGGCGCGGCACCTGGAAAGAATTTAGCCATCTGCTGGTGTCCGTTTAATTTATATGAAATGCATCAAACTTCTAACACTGCTAATAAATCAAACAATTTTATTTGCCCGGTAAAAAAGTCAACTTAATATCCATCAGTGACTGAATCATGTATGTTAATTGCTGGCCGACATCTACTTCACGAGTATATAATGATTACAGTGGTGATTTTTAAGAACATCCGTACGAGTTGGGTTTTCAACCCAGAGCTTATACCAGGATATTCGGGTTCAAAACTTTATATACAAACCCAGGGGTTTCACAACAAATTTTAAAAGTAATGATTAAAATCAATCACTTGTGCAACTCAGCATACGTTGGTTACCACAGTAAGCCCTTCAATGGTTTGAAAACTGACAGGCTCATTTTACTCTGGCTAAAGAAATCGTAAAAAGAGACTAACGCTCTGCCAGAAAAGAAAATCATAAACAATTGGTCAAGGGAACTTTCGGTAGTATTATATTCTTATATAAACTTCCCACTACCTTCATCAGGCAAAAAGTTTATGAGCACGCACAAAACTAACGACTACATGCTAGAGTTTGTTAGAATTTCGGCCAACAGCACCGAATTTCAAACATAAACTCTAAGCATATAGTCGATACTTTTGTGCGTGCTCGTACACTTTTTTGCCTGATGAAGATAGTGGGATGTTTATGTGTAAGCAGGGATGTTAAAGTTTACTTTTAAACCAGACAAATAAAATTGTTTGATTTATTGGCAGTGTTAGAAGTTTGTTGCATGAGGCAACCAACCCACTTTTCTATTGAATTTCAAACCTGAAGAGCTTATGTATGTAGCCGGCTTAAAGAATATTTTGCTAAATATTTGGTGTTTGCCAAATAATTTCTAGAGGGTTGAAATTATTGCTGTTGAAAGGTTTGCTTTGAGCTGGTTAAGTAATCACAATTTAAGGAATATACAAATTTGAGCAGTATGGCCATGATCCTCATTAGAAAAAAATACTTTGACCTGCAATGCCCGCCTGTAAACCAAGAGTTTGGAGTAAACAAATGGGCATAGGAAATAGTGCAATAGTTTGGTTTATCTACCAAACTGATGTGGAACAGATGAGGGAGGTGGCGGTGGGTGTTGTAATGTTACCTTAATTTAACAACTTTCTTTTTTTTCCACAGCCACAGCGGTCAGCACCATCGATCCAATGACCAAGGAGGAAGACCCAGAGGGGGCCAGTCAAGAAAAGATCGAATTAATAAACTCAACCACAGAGATCGGCACCTACAGAATCAGCACGCACCTGTGAGAATAAAAGAAGAGCCTCCTAGTCCACCAAATGCCAAGGCACCACCAGCTGCACCGAAAGAAAAGCCAAATTTTCAGACGTCAGGTAAACTTGCGGAAGACACTAACATATACAACGGTGTGGTGATCAAGTACAATGAGCCTCCCGAAGCCCGTAAGCCCAAAAGACGATGGCGTTTGTATCCATTCAAGGGTGATGATTCCTTACCCATGCTTCCCATTCATCGGCAAAGTGCGTATCTGCTTGGTAGGGAACGCCGAGTTGCCGATATCCCTATAGATCATCCGTCGTGCTCCAAACAACACGCAGTGCTACAGTACCGTTTGATCAAATATGAGCGCGATGATGGTACAATTGGCCAGAGGGTGCGGCCATACATCATTGATTTGGAATCTGCTAACGGAACCTTCGTCAACAATCAGAAAATTGAACCTAGGCGTTATGTCGAGCTCATTGAAAAGGATGTGGTCAAGTTTGGTTTCAGTAGTCGAGAATATGTGATACTCCACGAAGAATCTAAGGATGAGATTTATGATGACGATGTCATTGAGGAAGGTTCTCCGAATCTACCCGAAGCTCCCGACTCAGAAACTGTACCTAGTGGAACTAAATAGGCATCGTAATTTTGGATGTCGTGCATTAATGTCATGATTTTGTTATTCACGAACATATTTGTCATCATTTTTTTGCCGTGTTAAAGAAATGTGTGTTCAGTTATAGTAGATGACTAGGGTTGCTGAAGTGCTCGACAGTCCAAATATTTTTTTGAATTTTGTCAAGAGCACTGCAGGAAACGGTGTGATCATGTAAATTTATCTACAGTCGGTATCGGTGTAAATGGCTGTTTGTCCTAGTTTTGTGCGAACAAACGTTGTATTGCCATGTTACAATAATTTTGTCATGAATATTTCTTATTGTCACTACTTTTTTATGACATATGTACAGTAGCTTACATAGAGTGGGGGGCTTAGTTTTTGAATCCTTACCAAACTAACTCTTATTGGGACTGCAGGTCTTAACCACCGCCTGCACCTTGGCATCGTCCTTCAAGCCATTCAGTTTGTCACATGTCATTGCGGGATGTGACACAAGATTTACCTGTACCGTTCATTACGTGGGTTGTTGGTAGGCGTAATAACTAGTGCTGAAGTCATAAAAAGAAAATTATGTAAACTTGGCAGTTACCTCGCATAAAAAGATAACTGTAAAGTTTGGCCCCAGGTGTGTGATACTGATAAACTGAAATTTAAAAAAAATGTGTAGTTTCTGTTTTGGTACTGGTACTCGTGTGATATTCTGTTAGACGTGTTACATGTACTGTTTGTCTACTCTTTTCATTTTCTTTTTCTCTTAATAAAAGTGTATTTATTGTATTTAATTGTATCCGGATGTCCATAGCGAAACTTCAGTAGTTTGCAGCTGAATAGTTAACCTTCTTTTTTTTTCCATCACTTGTGGAGTGAGGCACTAACGAAATATTTATTCTTGCAAAAACTATCGGATACAATTATTTCAAACTAACTACACCCACGCAACAAATATTCATTAAGGTGTACAGAAAAAAATTAGATAATGGCTTTAATAGTTTCTGAGAACCATTTTTTTTAAATTACTGGCGGTAATGAACTAAAATTGAAAATCTCCGTGTTAACAAACACATCCGTAAATAAGCCTTAGTTAGGCTAAAATTCGTTGTTCCCACCTGATAAGCGATAGTGTGAAGGTTTATAGGTTCCTTTTCCATTTTAGTTTTGCATTGTGGCTGTTGTTTTAATTTTTTAATGCTGTGAAACATCATCTTTCTTGTCATTTTCAACGACGAACCAAAACACAAGCGCTTACGTGAAATTCGAAGCGAGCGGTGGCAGCCATGTTAAAATCGCGCATCAGCCAATGAGAGTGCGCCAAATCGGTCACATGATGCCAACCGGCCTATGAGGGAGCGCAATCTTCAAATGCTTTGAAAAGTTAGCTTGAAACCGCCAGAAACTGCCTACTGCAATCCTCCTGATTGGCCAATGGTAAGGTCCGGAACGATGCTCGACTTCATTATGCAGTCTGCGCCAAGGATGCAAGGTCGCGCTGAATTCTTTGAAAAAAAAAGAGTATATGGTGGTGTGTTTAGTGTTCACCTGAACAGTGAGAGTCACTTCACCAATTGGCATCAAGCCCTCTGAACCATCAAGAAGAAAAGAGGAACCTTTGTGTGGTTTCATGGGAACTTGGGCGAAACAAGACGAAACCAAGATTCTCTCATGGCTCTGCGCCATGTGAAGAATTCAGAGTCCACACAGCATACAAAAGCCAAGCCCTTCACAACAGCTTCAACGTAAGGAAAATGTGTACCCTCCCATAACGTGCGAGCAGGTAATTAATTTTCCCTTAGGTGCGGACAGTTGTATTGAAGATGTCCCACCACATTGCATCCCGTACAAATGATGGTCCTCCCTAGGTACATATGCAAATAGACTAGCATTCTGCCCTTCAGAAGGCCCACCAGAATACACCCCACAACCACCAGCAGCAGAGGAATGAGTGAAAGTGGAACCTCCTTCTAGTTTTGCTTTATCGAGTTAGTTTGACCTGACTGGAAAACTTACGCACCAGCGCTTAAGGTACTCCCCGTAAACCTGTCACTAGAATTGGACACATTTGACAGTGCACCTTGTCGTCCCTGTGTGGACTGTGGTGGGTGACCTTTAGCTAACCCTGAAGACGCACAAGAAAAGAGGTCCCCTTTAAAAACCAGTAACTGTATTGGGCACCATATCCCTATCCTGACCATCATTCGCCTGGTTGACACCAGAGAGTAAAGGCACAGCATTGTTGTAAATAACGGCGCCAGATGCTAGTGTTCGAGTGTGAACTACGTGACAACTAGGGATCGACCGAATCCGAACCGGATCTGAAGCCAGATGTTTAGGGTTCGGATTCTATTCGGATTCGGCAAAATTTTGAATATCTGGGCGATTTTTCAATAACTTCGCTAATTTTTAGCAGTTTTCGACATTCCAATAAACCATTCGAAGCGTTTTTTCACCAGCTTTCCAATGGAGCTAATTTCAAATGGCTAGCATAAACTGTTTAGAAGTTATAAGGGAAAACCCAATGAACAAGTTGTGAAAATCTCTAGTCAAGTCTTGAAACTTTACTCAGCTAGAGAGAAAATTTAGTCTGTAAAAATTGGAAAGGGCTGAAGCAGTCCAACAAAGGTTTTATTTTGGATTCGGTTAGGGTCTGGATCCGATTCACCAAATCTTGTAAATTATCCGGATCCGAATCGGATTTGATAAAAGTAGATTCGGTCGATCCCTAGTGACAACTGCTGTGATGGGGCACGTGGCAGAAACCTTACGCCAAGGGGGTAAGGTACGAATAACTTCACGCAAGTTAATCAGTGACTTTGGATTTTTCACAGCCACCAAACTTAGCACACCTTTGGACAAGCCTGCTAAGATGATAGGAACTAGACTGCAGTCATCCAAGGGGGGCTCTTGACATTTTACATTTAACAAATGCACAGTGAGGATACTGGGGGAAATGGTCAGCAGATTGCCGTATTCCAGTAATTGCAGCTAAAATCATACCCTCAGGATTCTTTTCAGTGAAGTCGCCTTTTATTGTAAATTTTATCTTCATTTCTGTGCCGATATTCTATAGTTTAGTTGTAGTTAAACTGCTTAATTTTATGTAGTATTCTGCCGGTCATTTTCATCTGGGATTTTTTATACTATCTGTATAAATAGAAAAGTTAGTGGGAGTGCATGTTTTCCAGAGTAGTATTTTACGTAAAGTGTTTTATAGCTAGCCTTCACAATGACAAATGATAAAAATAATGTCGCACTCACAATGTATATCACCTCCCCTCCTTTTGTGCGACATCATTTGTGTACGACCCCTCTGCACAAAATACTAACATCAGGGTAGGGACTGTGTGTTCAGCGCAAGTCGAGATATATTCCATAACTGCTGGAGAAGCTGGTTAGTCTCACACAATTTTGCATAGGTAAGACTAACCCCGGGAATTTTTATTTTCTTTCCGTAAAACGAGCTGCTATGCTCCACTTAACACTGAAAAGACTACATGGATTGTAGAACCGCACCGCGATTGTAGAAGGAACTTCTTTTCCTTGAGAGTAGTTCCTGTCTGGAACTCCCTTCCCGAAGCTGTAGTCACTGCTCGCAGTTCAAAACATTTTCGGTCAATCGTGTCAAAGCATTGCTTGAAACCATTCTTGAAACGTCCTGAATTTTGTTGGTAATTTCGTATTTAGATCTGTTCTTTTTGCTTTTGTAACTTAGCTTTCCTGTGGCGCTTAGTCAAGGCTGGCTATTAGTGATCCTCGGATCCTTGCCAGACCTGCTGCTCCTGCGGCAAAATATTATTATTATCTTTCTACTCGGTAATTATCGAAATCAAAGCTTTACTGATTGATGAACGATCATCGACAAACAAACCACAGATCTTGACAGTATATCTCATTTGGGGGAAGCGGTTTGCTTTCATTCTTGTTACGCCCATATTGGGGAATGACGTCATCTTTGTGAATCGTCAGTCATAATAGAAACACGAAGCTGCTTCTCGTCGCGATTCGAAGCTATACATTTTAACTTCGTTTGTGAGCGGCATAAGAATGAGGTTTGGGCCTACTTAATACGAAATCCCAATGCTGAAGCAAACGAAATTACAGATAGGATGACAATGCAGTGGGGGCTAGTAATCCTACGCCATATAGAGGAAAACATTGTAAATATTGTAAACATCGTAAAACTAAACATTGTAAATCGAAATTACTTCGTAAGTCGAAATCGAATTTACTTCGGGGAATCGTTTTATGGAAAGAAAACAAAAATTCTCGTACGGAATGCCGCTCTTGCTTTTACGAACTCTATAATTTGTGTGTTTTAGCACTTGACTCCTTTCCAGCAAATTTCCCTCGACCTTCAGCCTCGGGAAATTAAATCTGGAAAGGAGCTTCGTGCTAAAACTCACAAATTATCGATTTCACAGAAGCGCTCAGGGTATTATAGCTGATCATATCAGCCAGGCTGAGCTCTGCCACCTAAATCACAGAAAAATTAAAACCTGCAACGAGCCCTACTTAGGAATACTGTAAATCGTGGATTAAACGCCCATGGGTTTATGTAGTTAATTTGGCAAAAATAGGGGGTGGGCTTTAAATCAAGCATTATCAATTTTCTAACCTTTCTGGACATCTATTACAGAAAATTCGAAGCTTTTGAACGATCTCTGAAAGACCAATTTTTACATCCTTTTAATTGCTGTGAAGAAGGGAGGAGGCTTTGGTGGGAGATGCCTTGTGCAGGTGCTAGGAGATAAAGGAAGAGTCCACTATTACTACAGACAGGGAGGGAGAAGGGGCCAGTAAACATAGCAAGCAGTACTATCTTTATTCACATCGTACAACTTTTAGGTAATTTTTCGTAGAAAATCGACAATTGGAGTGGTGGGCTTTAACTCCATATTTCATGATTTTGACTTTACAGCATTTTAAGGGGTGGGCTTTAGCTGCAACTGGGCTTTTAATACGATTTACGGTATATTAAAAAAAATCAGGAACAGTTTACTGCAAGTTGTGAAGCGATTCACTCATCTTATGAAAGTGAACTCGTTTCAATGTATTAATTGTAAAAATTGGATTTTCCAAAAACCTTTATTTAAAAAAAAATGGACAATACAGAAAATTGTCATTGGTTTCATATCGCCCAGCATGTCCAGCTACACAATTTGGTTTATGATGCTAATTAATTGCAATAGTTGTCCTTTCCTCTTAGAGCATAGCTTTGAGCAAAGCTCGTCAAACCTTGGTGTTGTTTTCCATCAGGACCCCTCAATTCATCAACCTTCTTCCCGTCGTAATTTCCACACAAGCCACAGTGTCTCCCTTTGTAAAATGCCGAGACCTGTTGAGAAGAAAGGGTTGAATCAATATCGTCAGAACAAACAGAATGCGAGAGGAGGAAGCATTGTAAATCATATACGCGTTCTCAACGGCATGCTGTAATATGACATCTTTGTGAACAAGGTGATTATATGCAACGATGTTGCGTGTACAAAACTGTCGACACAAAAACAATGGGTTAAATGACACTCCCAGCTTTCTACTGTCTCTTGTTCGGTTGGTGCGATATCCCGTTGACATTCATACCGGAAAGTGACCAAGACTTGCACGAAGCAGGGCTGTAGGGCGAGGTGCGAAACACGGTAAAGAACTTATGCGGCGTTGGTATCTGCTTCCACAATAATTTTTGAACCTACTGGGTGACATTCTACCTTAAAAACGGACAAAATTCGGGGAATTCATCAATTCTAGAAAAATCGGGGAATTTCAATAAACGTATACTGAAAGTCGGGGAGTTTAAACATTTTCCGGAAAGACTTTTTATTTTATCTATAAAGAATAGCTAATTCGGATTTCATTTTGCGCTTCTAAGTTTACTTAGTTATAACTTTGTGTCCTTTTTGTTTCATTTCTGATTGGTAAAGCGGAAAACTCCTTAGGCCTAAATAACACGGGACATTACCAGTGGCGGATCTAGGATTTTCTGATGGGGGGGGGGGGGGGTGCTCCTTTTCAATCGAATGTCAGTTACGTGTCGAGAGGAGCATTGCAAGCTACCCCAGCGTGGTCTTGGGTGTAGAGCTCCAGAAACTTTTAATTTTTTTAGCCTTTTTCTGGCGTGCTTGTAAACCACTTTAGGCCTTAAACAACCGCTATTGTCAAAATATTCACTCAGGACCCCTCCCCCCCCCCTCCCCGCACGCCAAGGACTAATTACCACACACAGATTGCCCACAATGACATCTGATTACTACATGACTTGTACGTTTTTTCATCTGCAATTTCCTCAATGTCTTTCTGCGCCCTAAAATTCACTCTTGAAGAATTCTCTAGTACGTATGGGAGTTCCTGAAAAAAAAAGTGACTCCCCCCTTACGGCAGAAGTGAAAAACTTTAATCACTTCTTCCTTTTTTCATTCGTGGGTAAGTAAACAAACAATTTTGAAGGGTCAACACAAAAATGTTTTGGGCTAATTTTTTGTCTCCACTTGTAGCATGAAAACAACACTAAAAAAAACCAATTTTAATGCTGAAGGGGGGTGCGACCGCACCCAGGGCACCCACCTAAATCCGCCACTGGACACTACTTGTTAAGTATGGTTCTAGTTTTGATCCTATTATGGCTTTCCTACTCTTTACCATTACCAGTTAGACCAGTGCAGTTTTTAATTTAGCGAAGCAATGGATTATGGTTATTGTGAATTGCGTGAAATGTGGGAAAAATTTTTTTTAGTCCTGTACTGCACCTTCCTTTCACCGAAAAAAAAATCGGGGGGAAAATGTTAGCATTTGACTGGAAAACCTGTACAAATCAGGGTATTTCATCATGAGATTTTGAACGCCACCCGGACATATTCGCCGATTTATTTCACGTAACTAAGTAGATTTATTTCAAATTCTCCTTTGATTGATTCATTACCCATTTGAGATTTAAGTTAATTAAAATCGGGCTAGGAGTTTCGAGGCTATTGCCTCCCAAATAACAATAGTAATCGTACATCTAATTACTCTGAGAAATTAATCATTTGTTTTGTATATATTAATAAATAACTTTTTTTGCCTGGGTCAAATTAACTCGTATACCAGCCATCTGAACAGCTTTTTTTTTAAACTATGGGTATGAATAAGACAAAGGGAATAGTCTCATTCAACATTACCCTTTATACCCTTACCCCAGTAGTTATGTAATATATGACATGGCATGTTACATGATATGTCACATGCCATGCTGCATGCTAAACATGCTCCTGCAGCATATATTGTATCCAGAATTTTCCTGAGTGTAAACATCAGTGGTGAACCTGGTAGTGGAAAGGAAATATATGAATACAGGTGCCTATCACTGTGGACAGGTGCCATATTGGTACACGTCGCATACCAGCACAGTGGATGGGTGCCACATTATACAGGTTGCTTGCCGAAACAGTGGTCATGTGGCATTAATACGAGTTTGCATACCAATAGAGTGGAAACCAAGTGGCATATCAATACAGTGGACACTAGGTGGCAAAGCATTACAGGCTGATTTAGGGAAAGTCTGGTTTACCGGTTCAAATCCGACTCAATCTTTGAACGAAATGCAAGTGCACAAGTGTGGCTTACTTGTAATGTACCGATGTTATTTTCGCTGTTAGCTTATTCTGACTTCCCTTGCAGTACTTAAACCATTTTGTGTATGTTTAAACTTTTAAAGTAGAAGGATTTTAAAATATACTTACAAAAAATTCCAAGTCGTTTCCATTGAAAAAGAATTCGAAATCATATTCTTGTGCTTCAACAACATAACCGTCAACATCATGGAAGACGTGCATTATTAATGTGCCATCACGGTCAACCACGCTGTGGATTCTGCTGCCATCGGCAAGGACAAGTCGACCATCCACTGTGATGGCCATAGAGTTGTTTCCCTCTGGTACCATTTCAATGACGTGTTTATCCAATAAAACCTTCACAGCCTGGTAAAGAAAAGAAAAGCTTTAAGTAGCATTATGTGATGAGCTGTCGCTGTACAGTGTTACGTTAGCATACAAATTTTGCTGTCCACTCAGATACACGAGTTGCTACAGATACACGAGGTGATTTAGGACCGAAACGACATGATTACGAAAGATTTTCAGTTTCGTAACTTACTAAAGTTCTTGCTCATAACCCTTTATAGCCTGGCGTCCCTTTAAAAGGACGGCTACTGAATGACAAAAAACTAAGTCCCAACGCGCAGCGCGAGCTTTATGAGCAGTCCCCGGGGACCCCAAGTAAAGCGAGCAGCAACAGCCCAGTGATCAGAGTCCTCGTCTGCAAACCAAGTGAATGCTGGATCGAATCCCGCGACCGACCCAACTATCTTTAAAAAAATATATCCAGTTTGGCATGGGCATTAAAGGGTTAAGTGTCTTTTTTTAAACTTATTTTTCAGAACGACTTGAACTATGGAGGTTTTCAGAAAAAGTGAAGTCCCGCCGTTATTCGAGCAATACCGATCCTTTTTGATATGTTGGTATCGGTGCAGCCCCACAATTCAACAACTGAAAGTTAAGAAAACTAGGTATTAAACATGGTATGGTATTATTATCTTCGTCTGACTTACTTTTGCATGTGAAGAAGAACTGCTTCCCACTCGGCGATACAACACCGCAATTTCCCCTCTTGTGCATTCCGAGAATACAACATGGAAACACTCATTTACTGAATATTTATACACAACACCGTCGAAGGTGCGGACATTGTCTCCAGAGATAATGCAGAAAGCTAGACCCAAAAAGAAAAACAACAAATTGCTTTCGAAAAATCATCAGCAAGTTCAAATCGACCTGCAACAGAACAAACTCGACAAACAAATTAATAGTCCAGTGCCAAAGTGCCATTTTTGTGGTAAACCTTGTTCGGAAGTATATACAATGGTTTTCAATCGATTCTATATGTACATTTTATGCTGAATGGCAACCTTGAGCATTTTGTTAAAATCCAAGATGGCGGCCATAAATGTAGGCCTAGCTTAATTTCATTTTTTTTGACTGTACAGCCGATTGTACATGCATTTTTTGAAAGGAAGGTGTGTTAGGAAGTTGTAGAACAGCGTATTTGGTACCTTTTATGCCCTATGTTTGAACGTCGTAAAACTATAAATAACGGAGCTTTGATCCCAGAAAATTTCAAGATGGCAGCCTTAAATTTAGATCTTCGAATTCAAAGTGCTATTGTGAGCTCTCTAATACCATGAAATGGACATGCTTAGGATTTTCTGAAAGGTGGGGATCAATTCTTTCCATCAATCCAAGCCGAAATTGTTTAGGTTAGATTGAGACCGTCCTATGCTCATTTAAAAATGAAGAGCTAATGGTGTAGCGGCGAAAGCGTATGTTGATTTTGTAATTTAAAGTACAACAGTTGTGAACCGTCTAATACCCCGATGGTGCTGCGCCATCGACTGTTAGCACCAGAGGCGTAACTTCAAAATTTGGGCCCGGAGGCTACTGCGCAGTGGAGGCCCCCCCCCCTTATAAAAAAAAATTAGTTATTTCCATGCAAGACAGGCCAGTGGAGGGCCCTTTTCATTAAAAAAGAAATGCCACACAAGGCATGAGCCCAGTAGAGGTCGTCCCCCCCCCCCTCTCAAAAAAAATGTTGTTTTTACAGTGCAGTGGAG
>JAHWFP010131129.1:49963-68481 GCA_023313725.1 Lithobius niger | reverse complement strand
ATTCATATTCATATTCATATTCATATTCATATTCATATTCATATTCAATCGATGGCATCATTCAACCACAGTAATCGCGACAATACCTTCAGAATTGAAGAAGAAACTCATGCGTGGACAGTATATGGAGTTGAAGGACTTGTTCTGTGTTTGAATAAAACCGTTTTCAGTTAAGTTAAAAGAAATTCGAACCACGGACGAAGATTCAATCTGACTGGCTAGCATCTCGCAACACGAAACCATGCATTATACTTAGCTTTACTTTCTAGCAACAACCAGCCTGAACACTGCTGAATTAAAGAAATAAACCTTAATCAGTCAGTTCTGATCTAGTGTAGAATTAATTTAACCTCCTTATCTGATCTACCATCTTTTTAAAAGGATGATGAAAGACTCTTAATGCGATCATTTTCTTTTAGTGATGCTAACTAGTTTCGATCTCCATGGCGACAATCACAAACGTAAACTTTGGTAGTGACTGCTTGCCGTTTGATTCATTAACGATGGCACCCTCTAGTGGCTATTGTTGAAAGTAGGTACTAGTTTCACCCAAATAATTATTTTTGGTGGCGTAAGAGTGGAATTACCTGTATAGGTGTAGACCACACAAAAGCACAAGTTAGAACAAAATACGAAAATACTGATACATTTCAATAAAGTACAGGCAAAGTGTTGGAGAGGTTTCAAAGAGTTTGTGCCTGTGAGAACCTCCTACACAGATACACTAGGAAGAGAATTACAAGATCACTTTGTGCCTTAGTGGAAAATTGCTTTGATATTTATGATTTCCTAACATTTATAAAGGCTTGATGTCACTTTGACACACCTACAAGCTGCACTACACTACACAATTCTTCTGTTGTGGGAGAATGACTGCACCACTCACTCACCAGAGGCGTAACTAGGGTATTGTACTGAGGGGACGCCACTCGGCATTTAGCCGAATGGTGTAGAGGGAGAACCGAATAAGAGCCCCGGAAGCTGATGCATTTTTGCTATTTTCCGGCATTTTCTGGCCTTATAAAGTGCCGTTGGAAACACTTTTATAAACCCAGTTTTGCTGGCTGCATTATGCGCATATAAAAATTTTTCAATGTAAATCCTTCAGTTTTTCATACTAGATGCTTATTTATTAAACACTGATACTTTGTTAGAAATGTTGGGAATTTTAAGCAAAATATGGAGTTAGTAATTCTTACTGTTTATCTTAAACAGTAAATAAATTTTTCAGCTATGGAAAAAGTGACTTGGCCAATTTGCCGAATAAGCTTTCAAACTCTCACAGAGGGGGCGAATCACCCCTTCCCCCCCCCCCCCCACCACTAGTTACGCCACTGTCACTCACCCGATACAGCAAACTCGGGTGCTAAGAATTTACAAATGTAAAATCAGTAAAATCAGTAAAATCTTTGGTCTGTATTAATGGTCGAGGCCCAGAGCAAGACAAATTTAGTAGTGAAAAATCAGTATTCGGTAAAATTTACCTAGTTTGGCTTTTTAAGTGCATTTGCTTAGTGAATACTATCTAAAGCTCATTAAACAAAAATAAATGGGCCTAATGCATGGATATAACATTTTATAGGCCTTATACTGATTTCACATGGCTAAATTCGTCTCGCGTCGGGTGCATACTGATCAAGGCTGAATGAGGGCTAACTCGGTTCTGATTTCACATTTAAAAATTCTTAGTGGCTGTGTTTGCTGCATCTATAGTCTGTTCCACATTATGCTTGCAGAAAACTAACAGTATGATGCCACGTTTCCTTGCTCTACGAGTGCAAAAACATGTCGATATCACATTTGCAGACTCTACAGAGTTACTATTAGAGTTTACGAGTGGGATATTTACATGTTTTTGCACTCGTAGTGGAAGAAAACGTGGCGTCATACTGTTAGTTTTCTGAAAACATAATGTGGAACAGAGTATAGCTGGAAGGGTAAGTGATGCAGCTCCTTTATCATAACAAAAGTATTGCGTTTGGGAGCAGACAAGGAAGAAAGGTATCTTTTAAGCTGGCAGAAGGATAATACGCGAAAATTGCCTGCTGGCTCGTGTCGGCTGGTGTCTTCTAATTTTTCAGAAACCATTGTCTCAGAAATAAATTTTGAGATCAGTATTCTACAAAAATGGATTCTGCGAAAATGTAATTCCTAACTCTCAGAAATTATGTCCATTATGGCAGAATCAAATTGGCAGAAGAAAAATGTTACCTGTTACCCCCTTGACGAGCTGCATTGGACATGACCCAGTTTAATTTTACGTACCAGTATAATTTTTGCAAGAAAACTTCTACTACATGAATGATGGGTTCACTTGTCAGGAAATGAGGGGGCTCATGTGTAAACAGAGTTCCAGTTTCACAACTGCTTGCGTCATACTCTTTAGATTTACAGAGATCTTGATGTATATAGTAACGCGTAAATCGTGCCCACTCAATCAGTGTTTCATACTGGTTGAACAAAAAAGAATTTCCGCCACTATTCATCTTAAATGAAGGATTTTTCTGGATTTTTCATTGGTACGGATTAGCAACACAGGAAGTTACATTTTTTCCTTCTAAGCTGCGTCATGTCCATTGCCGCTTATCAAGCGGCAGCAGGTCATATTTTTCTTTTGCACGTTTGATTTTACAAAAATGGACATAATTTCTGTGAGTTTGGAATTCTATCTTTGCAGAATACTGACCTCAAAATTTATTTCTCAAAAATTGACTTTTTTTTTGTGAATTTGGATTCTGTAAAATTGGATTCTACGAAATTAAAGGTAACCTTCGGCCGGTAAAAAACTTGGAGCTGGGTTGGCCTGGAAAAAAGCGCTGGCTCGAGCCGAATGTAGTGAGACATGTGAGCATGCGCCCAGACGAGTTTTTTACCATCTGAAAAAATCGTGATCTCTATCCCTTGTCCAACTCTTGAAGTCATGTACCAAATGTACTCACGTAGCGTTAACAGTCAAGAACTTAATTAAAAAAACTTACATTGTTATGCTGAACGTCCAAGGTAAACTTGTCCAATCGACCAGCGTGTTTTTTAGCCAGCCAACAAGGAAAGCTAAAAGCAAAACCGGTCGCAATATCCTGTTCACACTGACTATAAAATGGTAGTGATGACCTGCCAAGTTTCCATAAGGTTGGACTTTTTTCACCAAGAAGCTAAAAAAAAAGAGGGAATAAAAAAAGTCGATCAGTGTTTAAAGTTTGTCAAACATCAGGGCACCTAACAATTGCTTGATGGTTTTAGGCATGAGAACGGCGGCTGAATTTGATACATGGCAACTTGATTCAAACGTGTTAACAAAATTCTAATTTGGTCAAAAATCAGGAGAAACTTAGAACTTAGAGGTTTCACGCTTTACTCAGCAGATGCCTTGGCACTAAAGACGACAAGGCAATTTTGCTAAACAATTCCAATCCGAAATTCATAGGATCTTTACAAGCCGCTATAAAATAGGCACGAGGTATCACAGTGCCCTTCTCTTCCCAAAAATGCCCAGGTGTTAATATTGAACTATCCCAAATCTTACATTAACATGGAATGTATTACTGAAGTTGGCTTAACCATCTTATTTCTTGTGGATGAATGATAGGATCAAGTCCAAACTTGAATCCGGAACTTTGAGAGGGTTTCCTGGGAACATGAGCAAATCAGGTGCAGCTTTTGACTGTGAGCAAAGAAGATGCAATATCGTATCTCACAACTAAACCTTACACATGGAACGTTAAAAACTGCCAGTTTGGGTACATCACTGTAGTCAAGATATTAAGTAAATTTGGTAAGTGAATAATGGATTGGCGAGATATTTGCCAATGGAATGCAAAGACAACTTATATTTGATTGAAACTTTCTGCAGAAGATAGCGGGTTTTAATTCTGACCCTATGCTGACACATTTGTTTTGAAGAGGGAGCCTCTCAGTGGGGATGCGGTAAACTTCGAAGTGCCCAGCGGAAACCTCTCATCGTGGCCAAGATGCAAAAGTAATACAGAAATATTTCATTCGTCGAATGAAGGCATGTTGAGTGCTGAATACCCTTTTAAAACAGCCAAACAGCCATCTCGATGTAACGTGGTGCAAGCCGAATTTATGAAGACCGTGGCTGTGGATTGCAGGGTCCAGAAAATTTACAGGCTAAACTACATTTACCTATTATAGCAGTGTTGAGAATGAAACTGATCACCCTTTTACAGTATGCGGTTGTGGAACTGAAGGCTGCTGTCCCACGAGCTAGTGAAAACAAGTGTTGCCAAATGCCAGTGCTATCGGCCTGGCTTGATCACCATATTGCTGCGACGACTGACAACGTTTCCTTACCACATTGGATACAGATTTTGACATTAACACGTTGCCTTTCTCAGCCTTAAGCCGGAAATGTAATGACATACCAACGACGCTGTAAAGGTTTCGCACAAGTTCTTGAAAACCTTGACGGTATGAACCTTGACGGAATATGCATGCATTGAATTCTTGGAAAAAGCCTGATAGATACTTGAAAGTCATTGATTTTTTTATTGGTAACTTAAAAGAACAGCTTGTCGTCCAATCTAAATAGTCTGATCGAGTTTGAGTTCGTCACATCCAAAGAAAAAAAAGCTTACTGATGAAGGCATTGCTGCTTGCCGTTAGACCGTCTTCTATCTAAGACTACGCTTTCTATAGGTCTTCGTTGTCTTGAATGGTCGTCCTCATATTAACTACGGGCTAGGAATAAGTGGCACGCAGCCCTTCCTTAAACGTGAATTCATTCCTCATATGAATGGCTGCGCCAAAGAGTACACTGTTTTGAAATATTTGTTCGGCCGTAGGAGTAAATCAGCTGAGATATTTGAACTTGAAATGAAAATTTTGATTTTGTAAAAAAGCCTTGATGGTGTTTGAATTTTTTTTTTGACTGAGCTTGTGCGAAACCTATAATTTTGAAAAGAAAAGACCCCCAATGGCCCCCAGGACACCCCATGCTCCCTCCCTGATGCTTGACCAACAAATTTTTGCAGATCGATCTGAAAGCATTATAGTTCGTACATAAGTCATTGTTAGCAGTATGAATTGAACCAGCCATGGAAGCCCCATAGGCCCCCATAGGCCACCAACGCTCCCCTGTGCCCCTCCTTGACACTTGACCAGCAAATTCTTACTAATCAAGGAAAATGAAGGAAATTAGGTAAGCAAGTTATTGTTAGCAGTACAAATCGAGCCAGCTATGGAATGTCCTTGAGGCTTGATATTTCAATCTGCTCCACATGTAGTAGACCCAAATCCTGTTTCCTAGTAGAGGAATTAACTCCATAACTACACTCAGTAAATAATGGTAAACCCAGATAATGAGTAATAATTTTTTCATCATCTTATCATGTAAGAATAAACTAGTAAGCTACAGCCTTTCTATTTTGTGGAGATTAGGGGAAATTGTGAACCTACATTTAAAGGTCTTGGCCAATTCACTAATGCCCTCCTCCCGCCCTCCGCCCCAAAAGCAGCATTTTCTGCCGCTTCAGTGCAATCTGTGATGCCAAAAAAAAAAAGGCATGTCGTAGTCAACAGTGTCGCCGCTTCAGAACAGTTTATGACTTACCATAATTTCACTGCAGAAAACCATAATGTATCTTAGACAAAAATTGCTCTTACCTTAATCTTCAGTTGTTCAGAAGCTGCAGTGCAAGATTTACCAAAGACCAACCTTGCATCGTAACGTAATTTGACTGGAAGTGGTTGGGGTTTCAGGAAATCGTTGAAAACTTCCGTGTAGTTGGAAATAGACATATTTGATGTAAGGCAAACCTGTAAATTGATTGAGAGCAATAAATAAGAGTAGTATGAAATGTACGGCTGTTTTGGTGGGGCTGAGACATGCTGGACTGCTTGAAAAGTTTTCTTTGAAGTGTTTACCTGTAAGTGTGGGTCTTGTGGGATGTCGTTACTTACTCACGGGTTGTCGTTACTTACGTTTTTCAAAGAAAGGGAAAAAGACAACTACAACATCTGTGACTCAAATCTGTGACTTCCTGCACAGTACACCAGAAATCTTGGATTTGTGAACTTTAGGACAACAACAGTGAAGGTGATTGAACAGTTTCTAAGCCCAGTTTTTTGTAACGGACCAGTGGTTGCACAGAGTTGTGCCATGATTAGTCATTGTACTAGGTATTTCGGCGATTCCTTTGATTGTGGGGCAGTATGGCACACCATACCGGCCAACACCCAAGAGGAATGAGCTAAACGTGGTAAACCTTTTCGGCCACTAGAAGCATGACGTATCATTTATGACATATTTTGGACTTCAATGGAAATTAGGCTCTGTAATAGTGATTAAATATTTCATAACAATAAATGTAAAGGGAATGGCTGAAATTCGGGGAAAATTGGGCCAGTGTGCTGCAACTTCCGACTCGCCTCTAAATACTGAAACCAACACACTCTTGAGACTCAGGCTGTGGCTAAGCAGTGGCTGCCAGTACCACTCAGTCATTAAGACCCAGGGGCGTACTGGCCATACGGGAAAACGGGAGGTTTCCCGTGGGGCCTATGCCCTAAGGGCCTGTCAGGGCCTACTGAAATTTTTTTCATAATGACAAATTCCTATGAAACGCCACAAGAGAAGGGCCTACATTACCCATTTCCCGGGCCTAAATGTCCCTCCCAGTACGTACCTGTTAAGACCACGACTGTTATCAATGTACCGTTCTTGGACGGTTGGCAATATTTGTAATTAAACCATTTCTGCCACTGCTTAGCCATCAAGACCATAAGTATAATAAGTGTACCACTCTGGAACAGTTGGCAACACATATAACCAAAACACTTCTCCCATCGCTTTTTTCAGAAACGTTTTTTCATGAACTCGTAGTGCTGGCACTCTTTCGTTCAAATCTTTTAAAGCCCTGTTTGAATAGAAGTTTGGGAGACAGGGGAGTTTTATTGGTTAATGCAGCAACCAATCTGCATTTAAGGTTGGCTTAGTGAAAAAGAAAGAAAACAAAAGACAGTTGCCACATCTGGGCTCAGATATATGACTTGCTGTAACCATGGGCCACTACAGCAAAAATGTCAGGCCTAGTACGCAAGAATTCCTGAGCTTGAGTCCAATTGGGGCAGTTATTTTTACTGTTTCTCAGATTAGTGTATCTAATATTTTGTAACAAGCCTGTTCTTAACGCAGACTGCTTGCTTCATTAACCCCTTACCTTCTGATTTATTGTTTATGTATTTGTATTGGTGTTTTTTCTTGTATCTTATTCTGAAGGGGTAATAAGTACACATTAATTCGAAAAACGTATTTGGGTTTTTTCACACTTTAAACATACGCAATAATGTATGATGGTTTTTCCATGTACTACTCTCTAGTGGTTAACGCTCATACACCAGAGTTGGAACTAGGTCCTATATTTTTTACCTGTTGGCCCGCTTTGCCCTCTGAATCAACCTGATCTAGTGACCCGACGAAACCAGGTAAACCAATGTTAGCAAGTGGATCCAAATGACCCAACTTTCCAGAAACTACATTGTTGGTCAGAAAATTCGTTTCTAAACTAACACAATTAAGAGAGTATACATGCAGCTTCATTTAGTCAGTGTAATATGTCTGCAACAGAGAGTATCGCTTCAACCTTCAATGTGAAAAGGTAGAACTTATTTGCTGTAAAACTTGTGGTTACGTAGCCGAGGTCGCAGGCTATTCAGAAATTAAGTTGTACTGAACAAGACAAACCTGTGATGGAGCTCAGCACGATTCGTGTTGTTTCATTGGGCCTTAAGTTTGTTTTGCACGTTGGCACATCTGGGTACTCAGGGTGGAAGCATGTTGCTGTCAAGCCTAGTGTCTGGTTTGTGTGCTGGTTAGTTTGATAAACTGGATAAATCCTAGAAAACCCAACGATGTCCAAGTTTGGTTTTTATACAGGATGTTCTCAAGTAAGATGGAACCCTGAACAGGGACTCGAGCCTGTGCAGGGATCATCTTATACTGGAGGCCACCCAGTATAAAAACCAGACTTGGACATCGTTGGATTTGTCCGTTTTCAAACTCAACTACACACAAACGCAAATACTCGGCTCGATGACAACTCACTTCTACTGTGAGTACCCGGATGTACAAACATGCGACACAAAGCTAACGTTCAAAGAGACAACGCAATGAGACCGTCCAATAAGACCATTGTGCTTGAATCAAAAACAAAACCAACAACAGCAGTCTTTCAAGTTTACGAATTGTTCACCAATAATAACCTGGTTACCGGGTCGCTTGGGCCAACGAGTCAGTGGAGTGGGTCATTCTGGTCACTGAATCATATCGGGTCAGGGTAGAAGACTTAGTGGCCAAGCAATTCAACCAAAATGGTGGTCCAAGTGACCCGGTGGCCCCTCCGGTAAATGTACTGGTGTTTTTTCATGTACTACTCTGTACGGATTATTACATGACATGCATAGTAATCCTAAAGTAATATAAAGGTTAGCCGGAAACAATCCAACATTGATAATCACACTCTAGAAGTATCCTGGCGTAGTAAGCCACCTTTATCTACTTGCAATTCCTCCGAATGA
Organism: Lithobius niger; assembly: GCA_023313725.1. NCBI lineage: Eukaryota > Metazoa > Arthropoda > Chilopoda > Lithobiomorpha > Lithobiidae > Lithobius > Lithobius niger. The sequence continues at coordinate 59,946 of JAHWFP010131129.1, read as the reverse complement.
TGTCACTGGGGTTCGAATTGGCAAGCCAGTCCTACATCAAATCATTGACATACCATCATTATCAATGCTGACTCCTCCACGGTCATGACGATAGCAATCTGGAGAAGGCCTGGTTTGTCAGATCGAATCCGCATCACTGATTCAATGTTGTAAATTAAGAATGTCCAAGCAGAGCACAGCAGGGCAGTGTGTTTTTCTTAAGCATGTTTGGGCATTATTAATTTTGTCATGACAGCATCTTCCGCATAATGACTTAATACCGCAATTATGGCATTCGGCTCAAACGCCCAGAGAGTGACTATTGCAAGGCGAAGAACGTGACATGTCTACATTGGTACTGCAAGCAAACACGTGCATTCTACGTTAAGAAACTGTTGCACATGAATTTTGCGGGATGTCGTGTTTATAATCAGTCTGGTTTTCGGACCAAAGAGACACTTTCGCATATGCATTCGTTGAGGGCGGTCTTCACGTCTATTGACCGACTCAAAGGACAAATTCACTGTTCAGCAGGTATGAGTAAATGTTGTAAATTTCTTTGTAAATATCAATTTGTTATGCCAGAAGTAAACCATCATTTACGAACATCTCTGTGTGGACCATGAATTTATAATTTACAGTACTGGTGGCCTACTGCACTTATTTCTAGTGTACGATCTTCAACTTTGTTTTTTTTCCTGACTTACCTGAAGGGATTTTAAGAACCCTGTAAAAATATTTTCGGTACCATACCTCAAATTCATTTCTGTCGTACTCTGGTATGGCCGATCTTTTGAAGTAAAATTGAAAATTGCGTTCGTCTTTGATGGGCCAGTAATAGTCGATATGATAACCAGTTAGCCATTCACGTTTTCTTGGACCTTTTGCGACAATTTTTGCTGCAACTTCAGTGACGTCAAGTCCTCTCTTATTGTTCTCTAGAATAAATAAAGGATTGTAACATAAACTGTTTGATACCTAGGTAGCGATCATAAATGTGATTGAATTTCGTAAAATGATAAATAAGCAGTCCTTTAATCGCTTCTTGAAGAGGAGACAGAAATTGTAAAAGAGTGTTTTCATTTTGAGGTCCCAGTGTTAGTGCCTCACACCCCTTCCGGTAATCATCCACAAATGGTGGTAAATTCCGTTTTATTTATTTATTTAATATTATTTATTATTATTTTTATTACCTTTATTAAGATTGACAATTGGTTTTGCCCACGCTATAAACTATGATGTATTATTTTATTATTTTTTAGGAAACATTGACAATGAAACCCGGCTCCCCCCCCTACCCTACTTGTCCTTCACGTTTGGCGATGTCATCGGGGACCACAGTGTCCCTGGCAGGTCTAACCTCATTTTAAACTTTTAAACTGTTTAACTTTTGTAATTTATATTATTTTATTAGTTTTAACAGCGGATGGCAGTTAGTGACCACCATGTACTTGCCATTCCGGTTGTGTCTGCAATAAACCTATATATATAAATTAAGTTAAATTTTAAAGTAGTTCATACCTACGCCAACAGACTTGAAAGATGTTTGTAGTCCTGCTGTTACCTGGAGACATAAATAAATAAATACATAAGTAACTAATAAAAAAAACTAGATAAAATGATTAATAAGAAAACTTCTGCTTTAACTTAATGGTTGGCAGTAACTTCTGATACTTGGAGTCTACTTTTAAGCTCGCTTTTCAGCAAATACACAACGAAATTAATAAAAGTAAAATTGGTTGCCTATTAATTTAATGAACAGGGAGTCATAATTTGCTTTAAGTTCAAAGAGATAGTCTCCAGAGTTATACTGTGGTTCAGTTAGTTGAACATGACAAAAAAATTACATAATTACTGCTTCTCACGTTTCATCTTTGCAGTTTACAATATTGCAGTGGTACGCCCAGGAATTCTGTTTAGGTGGGTAGTGGGGGGAGGGGGGACAAAACTGGAATTCAAAATGAGGTCGACGAATTCAGCTAACGGGTCGATATAGAGGTGTGGAAATTACTTCTTAGCCTTGTAATATAACCGATATTTGCAGCAATTTTATGACTTCAAAAGGTTCAAAAACCCGATTTTTAGATATCTTTTATTGACAGTAAATGCCTTATTTGTCTCCTTTCACCAAATTTTACTCTTAGTTAACCCTCCTTTCCTCACGAACCCGGGTACGCCCCTGCAATGTTGGCCCCGTTTCCTCCTTGTAAATTCGTTCAGCCGGAATCTTTAATTTTACCTCAGTCGTTGGTGAGCTTTGACTTTGTTCCAAAATGACTTCCAGACTGGAGGACCTTGCCAGTGGTTTTAACACTGCGTAGTCTAATAGGCCGTTTATTCCAGCAAACCACTTTTCAGAAGGATACAAGTAATCAATGTATCTTTCAGATTTGTGGAAAAAGGTCTTGAAGAGGTCTTCATTCCAGTTGTCCTCGTGCAGGAAATTGACACTTAATCCAAATCCAAGGTAATCATGACCAATTTTGAAGTTCTGTGAAATATGAAAGAAAAAAAATGAGTGGTTTAAGTGAAAGAAAGGTGAAAATTTCACTCTAAAATGGAACAAGTCCACCTCGTCTAAGTGTGCTTTTTGTTCTTGCACAAAAATGAAACTTGCAACTCTCAAAGCTGAAGGACAAGACAATATTTATGAAGGTGGGGGCAGCTGAAGCATTTACACATTCACATTAACGTTTTCTTATAATATTACGACGTACTTCAACTGTGACATGTTATTTTTCCGTTACCCTAAGTGTATCTTGTGTAGCTGTGGACACTGGGATACATTCTTCATTCTTTACGTTTTTCTTTTAGTCGTAGCTTGAGTTAAGGGAACTGCTCAGTTAGGCTAACTGCAACATATTTTCCCTGACGTCATTTCCCCCTATAAAATTTTCCAAAGCATGCAAGCAAGCAAGAAAACAAACAGACATAAAAAAGACAAGATTACCAGCACCTTTTCATTACGTGATTCTGTTCTTTCAATTGGAGTCCCGTAGTCAATGGACGAAATAAACGTGATTGGCTGGCTGCCGTAACGAAGTAAGCGATGACGTGTTTGCTTGGGTGGCGTGTATCTGAATTGCCAGCTGTTTTTGTGGTCGTCCTTCTTGTAACTAGCTGAACCATGGAGTGGGATTTGTAGACTCCCCGATGATTTCAGAAGAAAACCATCTTCAGAAAAGCCCGTAAGTGCGACGGACATTTTGGCGTGGGATACAAAGGTTAAGCTGAAACAGTGTAATGATGTAATGATGTAAAATAGTGTGGAATGTTGTCGAAACAGTGTGTACCGATGTAGAAGCTATATATATGTAACGATGCAGAAATGGTATGTAACAATGTAGCAGCAATGTAACGATGCAGAAATGATGCGTAATGATACAGAAACGATATATAATGATTTAGAAGCTATACGTAATGATGTAAAAGTGGTATGTAACGATGTAGAAACAATGTGTAAGGATGTACAGACAATGTGTAACGATGTACAAATGAAGTGTAACGATACACATGTAATGTGTAACGATGTACAAACAATGTGAAATCGTGTACAAACGTTGTGTAATGATTCAGAAATGATGTATAATGATGTAGAATTGATGTTAACAATATATAATCAATGTGTAATGTTGTAGAAACGATGTGTAACAAAGTGGAAACTATGTGTAATGATATAGAAACGACGTGTAATGATATAAAAACGATGTGTAATAATGTAAAAACAACGTGTAATGAGAAACAATGTGTAACGGTGTAGAAACAATGTATCGATGTAGAAACAATGTTTAACGATGAAGAAATATGTGTAGTGATGTCAAAATGATGTGAAATGATATAAAGTGATGTGTAACGACATAGAAACAATGTGTAGTGATATAGAAATGATGTAAAATGATGTAGAAACAATGTGCAATGATTTACAAACTATGTGTAATGCCGTAAAAACAATGCGTGATGATGTTTAAACAATTTGTAGAAACGATGCAGAAACAATGTGTAACATAGAATCAATGTGCGATAATCTAGAATCAATCCTGATTCTTTCTTACTCAACCAAGACACATTACCAAAAACTTATAAATTTTTTCTAAAATGCGAGCAATTTCCAAAGCTGCTAAAACTCAAAGCAGCATGGGCATAATTGTTTGCAAATTGAACTGTTAGCTGATGTTGGTTATACTGTATAACTCAGGGTTTTTAGAGCCAGAAATATCTTGGTAACAGCACACATCTTCAAGCAGATAAGACAAACAAAGGAATGGACTTGTTTTCACTCAATACAGCTTCAGAATACTTAAAATACTGACACATCCATTTGCCAATTCTCTCCCTTTGATCAAGTGTAGCAAAATGAAAGTAGTACAAAGCTCAATTTGTTGTCATTATCAAATCGACAATAAAAATGGATTTCTTTTCAAAGCATTTTGACATAGTTCATAAATTGCACAACTGCAGAAAAAATGGAAAAGAAGAAATCATTTTGTAAACAGATTACGAAATATGATTTGAAATATTTGGGGTTATTTTTTCCATGGGCCTCATTTCATCTCGATCGAATCCCTAGATAAATAGGGTTTGGAAGGTTGATGTCAATAACAATTTTATAGATCTACAAAATTATTATTAAATTAAGTTTCCAAACCCTTTTTATGTGGGGATTCGGTTTTGGGTGAAATGAGGCTTGGCCTTATCTCGTTCTTGTCTCGACTTTTAAACCTCATATATTGGTCTCATCTCAATTCGTCATGCTTTCACATAGTCTCGCGATAAGTTACTTGTAGCTCCGTAATATGTCACGAAAAAAATAAATGTGAGATCGATTTTACCCAAAGAAAATTCTGTTTCATTACGGTCGCGTCTGATCTTGACTCATTCATATGAGACTACGATGAGACTCAAGTTATATTGATCGAATTTCTGCGTTTTACGTGGTACAGGCTTAACATAATGTTGGTCCCCCGAAAAATAATAAGTAAATAAGTAAAAAATGACCCCAAATGTTTTCAAATCATGTTCGGTAATCTCTGCTTACGGAGTGACTTGATCTTTACCTTTTTATTCTTCATTCGTGCAATTTCTGAACTAAGTCATAATGGTAGGAAAACAATCCATTTTTACTATCGATATAATAATCGCAAAAATTGGGCTTTGCATTACTTTCATTTTGCTACACTTCATTAAAGGGACAGAAATAGGCAAATGAATGTACCAGTATTTTGCTGTATTTCAAGTATCGTACAAACAGTACTTGAGGAGTAAGGCACATATGGAGTTACACTCACACTTACGCATAAAACCTTGGAAAAAACCAATACAAATCATAAACAATATAATGGAGTAATAAAGACAGATGCACATGCAGGTAAAAACAAGGAAATAATATTTTGACATCAAATGATAAAAACACAATTTGGCAATGTCTTAATCATCAGAGTAAAATTTTTCAATAAATGTAACAACGACCTCACATTTCAGCAACCTCCGTCCAACAGAGTAGAATCCACACAACTTGTGTTGTAGTTTTTTCTAATAAAACCGTAAAAGTAGTATATGGGTTAGACGAATGGTACATTAGTTTATTGTACCACCTAGATCCGGCTCAAATGAAGAGGGGAGCAAGAATAATCGCATTACTTACAGACGGTGTCAGGTTCGGGTGACGTTCGTGGTGGGAGAAGGAAATGAAGTTGGCTGGCGAATTGGGTCAGCAGAATGGGAACAAGAAGGCAATGACATGGGCCGGCGAATTGGGATAGCAGATTGGGAACAAGAAGGAAATGACGTGGGCCGGCGAATTGGACCAGCAGATTGGGAACAAGAAGGAAATAACGTAGGCCGGCAAATTGGGCCAGCAGATCGGGAACAAGAAGGAAATAGTGTGGGCCGGCAGATTGGGAACAAAAAGGAAATGATGTGGGCCGGCGAATTGGGCCGCAAATTAGGAACAAGAAGGAAATGACATGTGCCGGCAGATTAAGAACAAGAAGGTAATGACGTAGGCCAGCAAATTGGTCTGGCAGATTTGGAACAAGAAGGAAATGAAGTTGGCCGGCGAATTGGGTCAGCAGAAGGGGAACAAGAAGGCAATGACATGGGCCGGCGAATCGGGCTGGCAGATTGGGAACAAGAAGGAAATGACGTAGGCCGGCAAATTGGGCCAGCAGATCGGGAACAAGAAGGAAATAGTGTGGGCCGGGCTAATGGGAACAAGAAGGACATGACGTAGGCCGGCGAATTGAGCCAGCAGATTGAACAAGAAGGAAATGACGTGGGCTGGTGAATTGGGCCGCAGATTGGGAACAAGAAGGAAATGACATGCGCCGGCAGACTGAGAAGGAGAAGGCAATGACGTAGGCCAGCGAATTGGTCCGGCAGATTTGGAACAAGAAGGAAACGACGTTGGCCGGCGATATGTGAGGTCGTTTTCATATTTTATTTTTTATTTTACTCTGATGAAGACATCGCTGGACTGTGTTTTTATGTTTACATGATATAATGTAGAAAAATTAGTACCTTGTATTTTTACTTGCATGTGCACCTGGCTTTATTACTCGATTACGTTTTTACGCAATACCCTTTGAATATCACAAATGACATGTAATAATAATAATCAATAAACACTAATAATCAAACACACCAATAATGATTGACATTGAAGAAATAACATACCTGACTTTTCCTTCTGCTGATATAGTAGCCTTATGTGGTTTAACAGAAGCTGTCCCATTTATTCCCATTTGTATGGGCATTTCCAAAGACAGAATAGTTGGCACACCAAATTCGTTAGGGATGATGTACGTCGCATCATACGACTGGATTTCGGAATTGGTAAACTGTTTGCTTATTTCCTCATTCGGTTTAATTTTCTCTGGAAACAAATAATTCAGTAAAACACTGGCAACTATAAATTACTTATCGCATTGGTTAGTTTTGTAAGCAGATTGGGAACAATTCTGTGTAGGCTATTTACCGAGTTTTAAGGAAATTAGTAAACTCTCATTTAACTTAATTCTAGGTTTCGACTCAATTAGATATGTGTTTTGGTCGCAGGTATTGTACTATTAAGGTTAGTAATTTTATATTCATCGCCAGGAAATTATTTGCAGAGGGCAGATGGTAATTTTACCATAAAACAGGCCCAACCCCCTCCAGTAGGGTCTAGGACACAGTGCCAAACATCAGAACAAATTGGATAAAGTGGTTTGAGTACATGGGTGAATTCAACGAAGCAAAGAAACTGAAGATTGTTGCTTGTTAAACTTAGTTTAAACCAAAAATTTAAAAAGGAATAATTTCTGGGAATTCTGATTAAGTAAATGGTTCAACAAGGATACACAAGGAAAAAAGTTGTTTAAAGAAGTTCTGAAATGTACTCCTCTCACAGTTCTAAAAAATGTTTCACAATACTGAATATGGATACTGCTAACAATTGATTAGCCTGATAGTTCTGATACTTTCAGAATTTAAACATATTTACGACAGATTATGACAAAGATGTTGATTAAAGACTGATGCCATCTTCACTCTTAGTACTAAAAAATAATCTAATCTCTAGGTTAATGAAACTATTTACATTCTCGGTTAAAGAAACACCCCAGACACAATTTTTAAGGAAACAATCTACATTTTTGGTTAAAGAAACAATCTACAGTCTTGGTTAGAGAAAAACAATGTACACCTTTGGTTAAAGAAAGAATCTACACTCTCGGTACAATCTATGCTCTTTGTTAAAAAAAATCTACCCACCTGCTTAAAGAAACAATCTACATTCTTGGTTAAAGAAAAAAATCTACACTCTTCACTAAAAAAACCAACATGCATTCTTGGTTAAAGAAACAGTCTACACTATAGGTTTAAACTATGGTCTTGGTTAAACAAACACTCTACCCTCCTGCTTAAAGAAACAACCTACATTCTTGGTTAAAGAAGCAATCTGTACTCTTGGTTAAAGATACAACCTACACTCTTGGTTAAAGAAACAATCTGCCCTCCTGCTTAAAGAAACGATCTACATATTTTGTTAAAGAAACAATCTACACTCTTGGCTAAAGAAACACCCTACACCTTGGTTAAAGAAACAATCTACACTCTTGGTTAAAGAAACAATCTATACTTCTGGTTAAAGAAACAATCTACACTCTTGGCTAAAGAAGCACCCTACACTCTTGGTTAAAGAAACAATCTATACTCTTGGTTAAAGAAACAATCTACACTCTTGGCTAAAGAAACACCCTACACTCTTGGTTAAAGAAACAATTCACTTTCTTGGTAAAAGAAGCAGTCTACACTCTTGGTTAAAGAAACGTTCTACAGTCTTGGTTATAGAAAGTATCTATAGTTTAAGAAAATCTACACTCATGGTTAAAGGAACAGTCTACACTTTTGGTTAAAGAAGCATTCAACACTCTTGGTTATAGAAACGAGCTATAGTTAAAGAAACAATCTATAATCTTGGTTTGTTGGAACCACTATCTTTCCGTTTGTTACTGCACTCTATTCCCTGGCTCTACTCACTACCACTTATGTTAAAGATTAAAACTGTGTTCAGTCTTATAAAACCAACAAAATGCAAACTTACCTGCATTTTGACAACCGTGAAGGGCATTTTGACTTACCGGAAACGAGTGATTTTTTTAGTCCTTCTAAGCTGTTGGCTAGCAGAACGTCTTGATTGAAGAGTTTTGCATATAACTCAAACTCGTAATTGTCTGGAGGACTCGTCTACGAAGACAATAAAATTATCATGCAATTATTAATGGATGTGTTATCCATCAGTGTTTGTACATTTCAAGAATAAACAGGACAGAATGCCAAATCATCTCGATTAGTAATAAGTAAATACAGATGTAAACCTAAGAAAAAAAGCTTCACGGCTGTAATCTCTCACCAAAATAGCGTTTTGGCGAGGAATTGCAGTCGTGGAGCTCTTTTCCTATCTTCTCAACTAGCTGCACAATATTTGACTGAGATGCAAACTATTTCCGTTGCCTTTTGGATTAAATTATTAAACAGTACGGAAAGCCAAACGGGCTCCAAAGGTTTAAATAAATACAGATGATGCAAACCTTTTCAGCATGGCTCAGCGGTAGGACCTCACCATTTGATTTCAACGGTCGTGGGTTCAATTCCCCGCTCAGGCAGTCTGACATTTAAGTCCAAAAGGCAACGTGGATAGGTTTGCATCCGTATTACATTTCAAGGCGTGTGTAGAACAGAGCCTGCCTAAATGACCATTATCAACGCTTTCAATTCATGCTTGCACGTGCTAGGGAGATGACATACTATGGCTAAAGATTACAGTTAACTTTTGGCAAACTTTAGACCTTAAACACTCGACCGGACTAACTTTAGTTGATAGCGACTGAACAAGGGTAAAACGTGATTTTCAGAGTTGTTTGGTGAATTTGTCCACTAAACAACCACAATATGTGGTTGTCTACTGCATGTAATTGTTTAAGGTGCTGCTGTGTTTGGCAGTGGTAGGTAGGACACGTTTAAACTTTGCTTATCTTCGACTATAGAGACATCAGTCTGTCTGGCACAGTTTGGGGGGTGAACACCATCAGTTTAGAGACCAAATTTAGGAGTGGCTAGGCGATCGCTGCCTTGCTGACTGGCCTTCCTGCAGTTGCAGGTAGTAGGTCACTGGTATTTCCATTGTCAATGTCATTGGTATTGACTTAAGTCAGTTTTTAGCTGTGTTTTAATGTTGTTGGTGATCTAAAGGAGGTTATTTGATTCTATTCATATAAATAGCAGAATGGATTTTTTTTTCTGAAATTTATCGTTGGCAGGGTGTGGGAACGTTGCCTTTAGCTATAACACAAAAGATTTCATTACTGAGCCGTGGGTACCAGCGCTCCTGGGTCACGGCTTGAGGTGCCCCCAGTGCCTTCACGTTTGACACTGTAAGGCAATGGGTGGAATTGCTAAAAAAAAAAATACAGTAGTATGATAGTAGAGGATTCGTCCAGCCAGAGACAGGAATCAGACAAGATGGC
>JAHWFP010131129.1:5624-44963 GCA_023313725.1 Lithobius niger | reverse complement strand
ACTCCAAACTGTGAAGACCAAGTGGAGTAGAAAAAAATCCTTTGGTAATATGTAAATTTTTCAATTTTTAATTTTCGTTCAGCCAAAATAAACAAGACAACATGAACTTATCCGTTTTTTAGAAGTTACACGAAACCCATGTAAAGCGTAATGGTTGACTTTAAAATTCTTACCAGACGAATGAGTAAGAAAATCCCCACACTACATCAGTCGGCAAACAGACCTTAAATTTCGGACGTTATTCATTTACATCCTTTTTCAAAAGCACAATAAAATGAATAACACAGTGTCTTGGTTCAGTAGTGTATCATGGAATCACTGCTCTTTTTACGGCACTCAGGCAGAATCACAGACCGCTTAAAGAGACATCGTGCACGCAATTACATGCTAAAAAGGATGCCCAATGTAGACCTCTTCCGATTCCGTATTTCTTCGAGGGTTTAAAATGATGCTGATGCTGATAAACAGCATGATTTTACGAACGCTGCTACAAAACGTATTCCCAGTTCAGGGCAAACCTCTGACCTTAAGAATTTCAGGGTGGTTGATTTTAAAAGCGCGTCTGAAAAAGGAGTTTTAGAAAAAATACATTATTACCGTAAAGAAATGTAGAGCACACACTGTTAAACCTTTTTTGAAATGTAGACGTCGGTAAAATGCAAAAAAGATGTATGACGTGTGAATATGCCCCACCTGGTGTTGAAATACTGAAACACCCATTGTGCGATGATCCTGTCAGGACGTATCATATCAAAAACTCAAACTGGTAAAAGGGGCCGCCAAATTCCGAATGGTTCGGCCCTTCAAAGGAGTGACATCAACACACCAAAACATTCACCAAGTTAATCGCACCGCTTAATAGTTCGAAAGTTAAATGACAACTAGAACATTGCTACTTCATTTAACGTCAAAGTATTATTCGGTGCGATTGAGTTGGCGAATGTTTTGGTGTGTTGACATCACTCCTTTGAAGGGCTAAACCATCGGAACTTGGCAGCCCCTTTTACCAGTTTTGGTTTTTGATATGATATCAATTCCTTTTTTTAAATTAGCAAATTTCTATGTGTTTTAATGGTTATTTTAATGGTTATCGTTGTTTTGTTTTTGTTTTTAATGCGTAGATTTTACTTAAAAAAAGGATATTGTTGATTGTTGGATTTTGTTACTCATTCATCTTATGACAATTTCAAAGCAAGACATTCTGGGGTATTTGTGCGTTTAAATTCTTAAGTATCTACTAAAATTCTGTATTTTTAAATTTTTATTTATTTTTATTGTCCTTGGATAAATGGCTCAGATGGCAAGGGGTCTGCAATGATGCAAATTTCGTTGGTTCGAATCCCAGTCACGTCATGTCAACAAAGTGCAAGTCCCTACAGTCTGAAAACGCTTTGCAATGATAGTGCATATCACTGTACCGGCTCAGCCGCCACACAAATTGTGTAAATATTTTATTTCAAAGGTTGGTTATAATATCGGTAAAAAAAAAATACCTGGAAACTCTCAATTACTTACTTATGTGCAAGTTTTTAAGAAATTAAGTTTTGTGGTTGTTGGTTGTCACCTTTGTAAATTCATTCTTTCATTTTCTAGCATTGAATGCAGGACAGAATAAAAAAAAAGTCCTTGGTTTGGCTTTAAACATTAAACAAATTTTCGACCTTGTGGAAAACATCCAAACCTTACCTCAAGAACATCAAAGTTATAACCCAGGAGATTGAATCCATGTCGAAAGTATATTTCTCTCGGGAACACTGTGCTGTTGCTTCCTAGAATCGATACTTGACCGCTTCGTCCAAACTGGTATTTAGCTATATAACAAAGAGTATCTATCACATTATAATGTTTAAATAACACGGATACAAACCTATTTACGTTGCCTTTTGGGCTTAAATGTCAGACTGCTTAAGCGGGGAATTAAACCCACGACCTTTGAAACCAAATGCCGAGACCCTACCTCTGAGCCATGTCGTGCCAGTAAGGCTCAGCGGTAGCCGGTAGGACCTCAGCATTTGGTTTCAAAAATCGTGGCTCAATTCCCCGCTTAGGCAGTCTGACATTTAAGTCCAAAAGGCAACGTAAATAGGTTTGTATTCGTATTTATTTAACTCTCCTGAGGCCCATTTGGCTTTCCATTATCTTTAACATTATATTGTTGGCATTATGTAGGAGACACTACACTGTCGGCAGAAATAAAAACATAAGTGCTTCTAAACCAGCCTCAGTTTATTCCTAATTAGCTAAATTCTAAGTTAGTAATGGGCTGTCTTCAGGTTTGGTTATTTGGGGCAACGACTTCAACCCTTGTTACATGATAACACTGTCTTATAACCAAAACAGCTAATGGTTACGAAGGTGGTCTGGTGCAAGGTAAGAGGCCTGATAGTCAGCACAACTATCGCATTCGCCAGAATTTCTCAGCCACCACAGGCATTTTCGTGAAGAGAGGGACTCTGTTTTGCTTCGTACTCATGTCGTTTGTGATAAATAAAAGATCCTATAGGAACTTCCTATTGAAATCCCCTAGCAAAATTGTCCCACTTGCTTTCTGGTGCCACAGCTACAGCAGAGAGCGTGCCAAACCTCAAAGGTTATAAAGGCAATAAGAGTCGTGTCACCGAAGAATGACTCGGCACACTTATAATGTCGCCTGTTTTGCCTGCAGGATAGGTGCACTATACTGTTCCTGTACCTATACCAAGCCTGATCCTGAAGCATATAGCCAATACTGTTGCAGATTTTATGGTAAGCAGAATTTGTGCCAGAGTTAATCAGCATCTTTCACCCCACGCAACTCGTTTGACTATCAGGGATTTTAAGAGCTAAAATGATGTTCCCTCATATGGCTAGAGGCTGTAATTTGCCCCAATCTAATCTACTCAATGACTTAAAAAATTCAGTTACAATCTTCTTACCATTGTAATATGTAAAATGTCGATTAATGGAATGAGTAAGAATGTCGTAATTTTGCTCTGGAATTTCTTTCAATGCAAGAATGGCGTGGGTTTTGCTAGAACGAAAAGAGCAGAACAATACAAAGTCTACATAAAGTTCGGAATGAAGTTCGCATTTAACATATGGAGGCAGACCAAATACCTCAGGGGTAAACAATTGTATGCAAGTACTCAAGAAGGCAGGAAAACAGGCATCTGTACGTAAGCATTAGGATGGCAGTAAAATAATGGAAATTAAGAACAAGAAAACTAAACTGACAATTAACGCCATAAGGGGAAAAAAGGATTGGCAATCAACACACCTTGGGGAAAACATTTGCACTTACGTATTAAGATGGGAGAAAAGGGAGAAAACACCTGAGGGGAAAATATTTGTATTGTAAGCATTAAAAAGGATGGAAAATAATGGAGAAACACTTCGGGGAAATATTTCTATATAAGCATTAGGAAGGGAGAACAATAATGGAAAACCTCAAAACTTTTTAGAGCATTTGTGGGTAAACATTAAAAAGGGAGAAAAAGGAGAAATACCTCAGGGGGAAATATTTGTATTGTAAGCATTAAGAAGGGTAGAAAATAATGGAGAAACACCTTGGGGGAAATGTGCGTATGTATGCTTTCAGAAGGGAGAGAAATAATGGAGAAACACCTCGGGTAAAATATTTGTATGTAACCATTCAGAACAGAGAAAAATAAGGGAGAAACACCTTGGGGATAGTATTTCTATCTATCGTTCAGTAGGTAGCATTAGGGAGAAACACCTTTGGGAAAATGTTTGTAATCACACTTAAGGGAGAAACACCTCTGGGAAAATGTTTTTAAGTATGAACCATCCAGAAGGGAGCAAAATAAAAAGGAAGAAACTCTTCGTGGAAAGTGTTTCTATGTATCGTTTAGTAGGGAGCATTAGGGAGAAACACCTCGGGGAAAAGGTTTGTATACAACCATTCAGAAAGGGAGCAAAGGGGAGAAACACCTCAGGAGGAATATTTATATTGTAATCATTAATAAGGGTGGAAAATAAGGGAGAAATATTTGTATGTAAGCATTAAGAAGAGAGGAAAATAATGGAAAAACCAACAACTTTTTAACGGTGCAAGAGAACTTCTCGGAAAAATGTTTGTATGGAAGCATTCAGAAAGGAGAGAAGCATACTAGAGAAACACCTTGGGAGAAATAATAATGTAATAAAATAATGTGTTGCTAGTGCAACAGGAGTGGCAAGCACCCAGGGGGTAGTTGGCTGCCAGCCTAAAAAGGAGACCGTACTGAATATATACAGGCAAAAATTAGAAGTGGAATGGTACGGTGCAGAATAACTAATAGGAACGAAGTTATGGTCTCCCCCAAGATTAAGGTTAAAAATAAAACTAGTTTAAAAAAACTATGGTCAAATAGGTGGGAATAGGAATGATGGGTAGGGTCACACTACCTTACCACCGAGGTTAGACCTGCTAGGGACACAAAAGGTACCCAATGGCATTACCAGACGTGCAGGATGGGCAGAGGAGGGGGGGGGGGAGGGGCAATGAATTGTCTTACAATGAAAATAAAATAAGGTACAAACTAGGATGTTAAAAGTGTAAAATATCAACCAACGTAAGTTGATGGTCACTAAATTAAACCGAGCAAGCAAAAAAAAAAAAACTCCATTAAAACGTCATAAAAATATAAAAAAAAATAAAAAAAATAAAAAGTTGCAGTACATTTCAGTATTATTGTCATATTAAGAATGAGATAATACGATTTTAAAACGAGAATTTGTAATGAATTGCATTATTTTGTTGCACTGTGTGTAAGAGCTCAAGGAGCAGCAGGATTACACCTATTAAGTTTACACCAAAGACAGTTATATGACGATGCCAATTACATCACCTGGAAGAGCATTCTATAAGTAGATATCGGATTGGCAAAGAAAAATATCCTACAGTTTATTCTAAATGGATTTTTTTTTAAAGATTTAATCTGCGACTACGAGTTTTCTGCTCTAAATACTGATGCAAACCTATTTACGTTGCCTTTTGGAATTAAATGTCAGACTGCCTGAGCGGGGAATCGAACCCACGACCTTTGAAACCAAAGGCCAAGGTCCTACCGCTGAGCCCAGACTGACACGGTTTCAAAGGTCCTGGGTTCGATTCCCCGCTCAGACAGTCTGACATATAAGTCCAAAAGGCAACGTAAATAGGTTTGCATCTGTATTTAGTTATTTCTTGTGAGCCTTTGGCTTTCCCGTCTTTAATTAGTTTTCTGCTCTTTACATACTTCAAAGAAGTTTGCTGAGTCAAACTCCACGAAATTACGTAAAAGATGCTATGTAAGTTTTAAGTCTGACTTAACACGATGCAGTTACAGAGTTAACCAGTTTAATATTTTTAGCGTACTTTCGTAATATTTGCAGCGTAACCCAGGCAAGGATTTCGTGAATCGTCATTGGATTCTTTCCAACTTATTTATAGCCCCTCGAAGAAATGGAGACCATAGAGGACTAGCGTACTCAACAATAGGACGGACGTGCAAAGCAATGTCTATATATAGTTACACAAGTTCCGCAACGTTGCCAGCTGCAGCAGCCGGCAGGAGCCATCTGCAGCGCAGCAGCAAGCAGGACATACGATTCCATCTCCGCCATCTACCGACGGAACGGCAAATTATAAGAGTAGCAGCCAAGGCCCGCTGAGATAGTAGCTGAGCCCGGAACGCAACGTCCAGCAGCGCAAACACACGATGCCATCTACCGACCGAACGGCAAATTAAATGAGGGGGAGGGGAGCGAGACGGGGGCGAGGGGAGGGGGAGGGGATCGAGACGACGTGGAATGAGCGAGCGAAGCGAGCGACTCCGCTAGTGTTTAATAATAGCTGCTTACTGGGTGTTACGTTTGGGACAGCGTTACAATGGTCCGCCCATTTTAGTCAGGCGAAATCCACACACCGAGATATTTAACCCTGATAAGATGGGATGTCGAAGGACTTCACCTGAGAGATAATAAGCATGTGTGGTATTTTTTTTTTGCCGATGTGCAGTAACTTTGCATTTGTCATCTGGTATTGGCAACTGTCAATCCGCGCATGACCATTTTTCCTGTTCATTTAACTTATTTTGTAAATTAAGATGGTCTGCAAACCCCTTAAAAATGAATGTAACTTGACATCATCTATACACATATTGGTTGCATACTTCTTGACTGATTATTATTTAAATCTCAAATTTCGTAAGCACAAGTCGCTTTTGTGCCGTGGAAGCAACATAAGGCCGCTAAATATTAATTATATAAGTGGTTCTCCGGATTGGTAATAAAAAAAATTGATGCAGGCAGGTGGAGTTTTTTTTTTTTACATTTTATTCGTGATTTTTCAGATACGGGCTATGGCTTTTTTTTTTTTACCAAACAAAACGAAATCAGTAGCTTGTTGTCGAGTACAATATATATATTTTAATGCCAGGATCGGCGTGCAATATTCTTTAGATCCAAGTTTTTAGTTGTGACATGCCTCTGAACGATCCTCAGATTCGTTACTACACGATCACGTGAATGGAGCAAAGACCTCGCGTGGTCATCGGCTCCAGGTAATGTTTGGTGAAAGTGCTCATGCGTGAGTGGTACTTTTTAGTCTTCTGTACAGCCGTACCGGCTGAGAAGACTATTGCAACGACTTTGTCCGTCCGTCCGTCGCTTTTTTCAACTTCGCAACGGTACCAGAAATTGACGACCACTGTTTACAACGTTCGATTCAGTGTCAACAGTTACTTAAATAACATGGCAAATTAAAACAGGTTGCCTCCTTATAGACTTCATCGACGTAACTAAATTAAATAATAACATTTTATCGTCGAATTGAAATCCTAAAGATTTGTGTCAACGCAGCCGTAAAACCAAAAACATTTTAGCTTCGTTTAAAAGAGTCTTGTCGCATTGTTGCAAGAATGAATAGGCTTACGATCGAACCAAATACTCCATTAGGCCTATCTGCTACTTACGAAACTAAAACTGCCGTTAAAAAAACTAGGCCTAAAAAATGAAAATTAGATCTAAAATCACGTTACCATGGCAACGTCAATAGTTGCTACGAGTCGCTGCGCAGCGTTTCTCCTGTCCCTTCCCTACTACCACTGATCTATAGTAGGCTACGTTGCGCATTACGTTGTAACACTGTAATTGTGTGCACGGAGGCATGCCGTGTTGCAAAGATGAATAGGCTTACTGTATACAATCCAAATCTCCGTTAGTTGCTACTTACGAAATTAAAGTTGTAAATTAGGCCTAAACGCTTACAATTATGCCTAAAACGTAAAATAAGCTTAAAAGCTAACACATTTGCACCGGGCAATTCTGATGGTTACTGTTTTCAGATTATATAATAGAGATAGCTGTTGTAGTGCATGATAGAGGTGTGCGCCTCAACATTGGAAGTGGAGGAACTGTACAGAAGACCAATGCGACTACATTCTTGTTTTTTAAGACAATGTCATAAAAACGTTTCATGCGCTAAGAAAAAAACCCACGCGTGTGCTGTTGAGAACCACTTAATTAATTTTTAGTGGCCTAACCAGCGAGGGCAGAGTTGCCTTTGATTTTGAGTTCAACGTGACCATCCCTAACACTTTAGCACTGTCTACCGTACCAAATGAGGAGGATGTGGAGGAGACACAGCTTGTGCGGTGCAGTCTGGGTAGATATCACCGTCTTTATAAGATACTAGCAGTATCCGGCATAACCTACTGCTGCAGTGGGTTGTGGATATATTTAAGTTGCTGTTTGAAGAATTGATTTATTTTTTTTTTCGTTTGCAGGTTATTATGTTTACGTTTATAGACTGTTTATTATGGTAGGTGGATCCTTCTTACTGTGTTTGGACCAATCAAAAGCCTTCTAACTACTCTCGTGCGAGCTTCACCAATTACAATCATCCTTGTTTTTCTAGTTTTGCTACTTCTCTACGTACGTTTGGAGTGGCTATTAACAGGCCATCAAAATATGCGTGACGTCACACTCTTCGTATTCCTGTGACGCTACTTCCTTCTCTTCTACTTCCGCTCGTAGCCGGTTATACTCTAGATGTAGGCCACACCTCTCCACCGACTTTGAACTTCATCTTATACACAAGAATTCCACTTACAATTTGTCATGACAGGGGTCCGACGAATTGGCAAATGACAGCAACGTAGAATAAATGTGGCTGGCCACTTGCTGACTTGGTTCCTGAGCAAAATTTGAGGCAACTTCTGAGAACAGCTCCGATGATGGATACACATACAATAGCACTTCGAAAGCGTAAATACGTAAAATATCATCTTCGTTGTGGTCGTAATAAATTGGGCGAACCATGGACGATATCTTTGAAAATAACAAGAAAGTACGTTAAGGGAAAATACGTTCACATGCATCCTCACGCAAGCATACCTGGTTATACGCGTTTGATCAAATAAAAATGCATACTCATTATGTTTGCTCTTGGTTAGATAACATATTCTGTGGGTGTGGCGAAGGATAGTGGTGAACCAAAGAATTTTGTTTAGCAGCGTCAAAGGAAATGAACATTCATATGGCGATGAGAAATTTAGCAGGGGCCCTGAACTGGGGAGCGGTTTTAGCATTTCAGTGCCAATCTAACATCATTAAAATCGTGCAGGGTGTTTATTTATTTATTTGTATGTCCATCTACTCCTCTTGAAATAGTGGCATCAAAAATTGGAGAAAGGGTGGAAGAAAGGAAATTTTTCCGAATTTCTGTTAGGCGTATTCTTGAATTCAAATTTAGGTTCGGAATGCTCCAAATTAACGAACATGACTATTTGTAACAATCAGCAACAATCGCACAACAATACACGACGTCAACAATTGTTGACCAAATTTTTTTTCGTGTAAACCTCGTACCTTTCAGGAACGTCCAGTAACAATGGTCTGGTGGTAACAGCAACAAGGAGTAAATCAATTAGTAACTGGTTTTTCTCAGTAACCATTAGCAAACACATGCAGCTTTGCTCAAAATTGTATTATCTGTTTTAAACTTGGAGTGTTGCATCATATCAAGTCACTGTAGAAAGGGTACAGGTTCCAGTTCGGGGCTAGGTTAAGGAGGCGGGGGGGGGGGGGAAATGAACTTACCGTGTGGGCGTTTCCTCCCCCGTGGCGGGGGGGGGCAGGAGCGAAGCAGGGCTCAAGTCAGCGTTTATAAAGCTTTAAATAGCTGAGTTTAGTGTAAAACTGACTTTTTTCTTTATCCAAGTCTTTGGGCATGTGCCAGATTCTGTTTGAGAAAGGATGTCTCCTTGAACGAAGCGAGCGATGTGGCTAGTGAAACCTTTAAAAAGACAACTTTCAGAATTGTTTAAACTGCTAAACGCATTATTTGTTTTATTTAATCAAACTTTTGTCTGAACTCCGGGACTCGGAGGAGGGGGGGGGGGGAAAGGCTCCGGGACTCTTTGCCCCATCTGGGTGCGCTACTGCGATCGTCGTATGTAAGATGCTTTAAGATCCGTTTAAGTTCCTGCAAAATCCTGTAAGGTCTTGGTACAAGATCCCGTAAGATCTGACTAAGATCTTGCTGGATCCTTCACGATCACGCACAAGGTCGAGTGGAGCGATACTATACTGGAAGATTGGCCCTTCCCCAGCCCATTAAGTCGTTTTCCCACCAATATTTCGTGTAACGTCACTAGCACCGTTATGGATTGACTTGTGTGCATGTGCGTAAGCTGTCGAGCTGCATTGTGACGTCAGTGGCAGTAGCAAAATCAACAGCCAATGAAAAAGCAATATGCAAAAAGCTCGGAAGCGACCCCGCCTGATCTTGCGCCAAGACCTTGCAGCACCCTTGTAAGAACTAAGGATCTTACAAGAACTTAGAAATTCTTATATAGGACGCTCACGTGGGGAAGAGGAATAAATTACAGGAAGTTTTTGTTTCAGCGGAAAATTCTTACCAGTGCTTAATTTCTAATGTGAAAAGAACCTGAACTATTACGAACTTGAGGGAGGAGGATGTGGTTGGAGAAATGCCTCCATCTGAGGGAGGCATAGTTGTGGTAAATGGGAAAGCAATGGTTTGAAATTTGGCCGTTAATGTTATGCATTTGACATGATGAAGAGGGGGTGTTGACTGTGCACATTTTTGGTGTGTATGCAAAATTTGGGAAAGTGTGTGTATATGCTTTGGACAAATGTTTATTTGGTTTTGTTTTCCCTTTTAGCTCTGATGGTGTCTTATTAGGTGAAAGCACTTGGCTATATTAAATTTGAAGGTGTTTTAATGGCTAAAAATTCCCTTTTATTTTACTTCAAGACATCATAAAACAGAAATTTTGAGTACGGTACTTTATTTTTATATCTAAATTCTTTCTGTTCTGAAATGGGACAAAATACTTACCTCTTCTCGGTTGTGCACCTTGATCTGCAGGGCTATACCATATAACGCACTATGCCGAAGATAAACGGAATAGTGTCCTCTGAGTACTTCAAAAAGAAACTGTAAAGACGATGAGTGTCGTGTATTTGTTATTGCTCGAAGTAAAGTCATTCGTTTCGGTTCTGTCTTGGCATTGCGGAACTCAATAATCATTTGCTGAAAATAAATAAGATAACAATTCAATGAATAAACAAAGAAAGCTAAAGCTTTAAACTACAGGACATGACAAATAAAAGCGTATAAAGCATCTTTCATTTCAAGCTGAGCGAAGCTCGTCTGTGCCCGAGGGTCAAGTTTTTCCGTTTATCCGTTTTCCACTCGTGATCTCGTTCAGACTCCAACCAACAAGACTGTAATCGGGCACAAAAACAGAGAGTGTAGCAGTTCCATTTTGATGAAATTATTTTGATGAAAATCACTTCAAGACTAAATTATATCAAGGATAACACGTAGCATAATGTGTATGTTAGATACAGTTCACATTTTCGAGGTCAAAAATGCAGTGTTTCAAAGAAAAGAATGATAACATTTAAATGCAGTAAAGAATATAAGATACATTCTGTATAGCATTTTAATGTTAGTGTTCTTTCTCTTAACAGAGGCGTAACTTCAAAACAGAGGCCCGGAGGCGGGAGCCCAGTGAAGGGGCCCCTACATAAAAAAAATGCTGTTTTTGTCACACAAGGCGAGAACCTAGTGGAGGCACCTTCAAACAAAAAATGCAGTTTTTACACATACGCAAAGGCCCATTGGAGACCGCCATCCCCCTTAAAAGTGGCTGCCCCATTTACCAAAGAAAAAAAGTTCAGTTTTTGCCACGCAGGGCAAGAGCCCAGAGAGGACCCCCCTCCCTCCCCACTTTACCCAAAAATTCTGATTTTGTCACACAAGGCAAGAGCCGAGTGGAGGCTTCCCCTTCATAAAAAAAATGTAATTTTTGCCACACAAGGCTATAGCCCAATGGAGGCCCCCCCTCATTAAAAAATACAGTTTTTGCAACACAACGCGAGAGCCCGCTGGGGGCTTTCTCCCCCCCCCCCCCCGCCCTTAATATGCAGAAAATAAATAAAACAATTAAGTTTTTGCCACACAAAAACAGTTTCACGGAACTATAGCAAAAACTTTAAAAAAAATAAATAAATTGAGGCCAATGACGGGGCCCCCACAATGACGATGGGCCCGGAGGCGATTACCTCCTCTGCCTCATTGTAGTTACGCCTCTGTCTCTTAAATACTGCGTTTTTAACCTTGTAAATTTGAACTGTATCTAACACACATATGCACGTGTTATGTTTGATATTTTATACTTATTCAAGAATGTGTTTAAACTTATGCTTTGCATAAAAGTTTGCATTTGATTAAAGCATATATTTGGAGCTATACAAATTTCCACATTCTTAACGATTTTGTAAGTAAGACTAATAGAAACAATGTAAAGTGGTATAAAGGGTGTAAGTAAAAAAGCCCTGGGCCAACGCTGCAGCAATAAATCCAAATACTCAGTGGCGTGCACATGAGGGGAGCAGGGGGAGAAAAATGCCCTCTTTACGCTTTTTGTAAAAATAATATGCTCCATTTTGGTTTTCTGAACCGATAAACGCTGGTGCTGCAGCCAGAGAAAAGCCCTAGAGGCCTAAAAAGGGCAAAAAGAAGGCCAGGAAAAGGGCAGACAGAGGCATAAAAGGGTAAAAAAGACAAACAAGCTTAAAAAAAGGGTTAAAAATTAAGTAACCAGAAAAAAAATACCTCAGCTTGCCCTTTTACAAAAGTTGCCCCTGCCCGCTCGTTGGTCTGTGCACGCTTCTGCAAATACCCATAAATCAGGACTCCTTTGCAAGTTACAGACCGTTGTTAGTTTAGTATGCTCCTCGCCAATAGTGGCTGGATGGCATAACAGATCCACTATTTAAATCCAAATCATCTGATAATGCTGTTAATGACAGTGGCAGTGTTCCAAGCAAAGCAGGCAACCTATTTACTGGGTTGTCAGTAGCTTGTAAATCATTGTCTTCGTGGGTCACCATAGGGCCAGAACATCAGATTAGGGCACAAACTGATGAGATCTGTAGGTTGGGAGTAAGGCTTAAACTGGCGAGATACGTAAGTTGGAAGGAAGGCTTAAATAACGAGATCTATTAGTTGGAAGGAAGCCTAAACCGATGAGATATGTAAGTTGGAGGAAGGGTTAAACTGATGAGATATGTAAGTTGTAAGGAAGGCTTAAACTAACGAAATATGTAAGTTAGAAGGGAGGCTCAACTGATGCAATCTATTAGTTGAAAGGGAAGCGTAAACTGATGAGATATGCAAGTAGGAGGAAGGGTTAAACTGATGAGATATGCAAGTTAGGAAGGAAGCTAACTAAGGAGATCTGTTAGTGGAAAGGAAGGCTTAGGCTGATGAAATCTGTAAGTTGGAAAAGAAGGTTTAAATGGACGAGATAGGTAAGTAGGACAGGAAAGCTTTCCAGGTCTATGCGTATATGGACTTCCTTACTGGTTTGATGTCTAGGATCCATTATGACAGTTCGGCCAGACATTCTAATCACTGTATTCTAATCAACGGTCTAATTGAATGAAGGCCATGCTGGCACTTGTTTGTCTTCTGGGACTGCTCATATTTATCACTGGGGGAGGGGTGTATTCACTCTTTTCCTAACTCGACGTGAGTTAAGGTAGACTTGATTCAAGTGACATAAAACCCTCCGTGTACATTTGGTGATTATCACAATTGAATAGCCTATACCCTTTGATGTCCGTGCCTTAAAGAATGTCCCAGTGATCCTTACCTCTAGGCATCTTCTGCATGTGTCTTCACCAACATACGCCATTCCACTGATACTCTGCGGATTAAACTCATTTGTAACACAAGTTTTGTAAACTGTTGAGCCGAACGATAGCCAACCACTATTGTAAACTATTTGATCTTTGGCTTCATTCTCGTGAAGAAATTCCTGAAAAGAGAAATTCAACCTACTGTTAAAGGAAGACGATTGACACGAAAAAGATGTAAAAGTAAAACAGCATGTATGTTCTAATAACACAAAAGTCATTGTAGTGCAGATTAAATATTACAAGCATGAACTAAACGGGCACACCTGATGATAAATATGATGTAATATGTAGCACCATTTTACACTGTTTCGCGCATTGCAACCCCCACTATGCCCGGTTCAAGGAAGAACGACAGAAAGGATGGTGAATTCAGGGTTTATTCCAGGGCCACGCGGGCTGGAGATGTCGTCCAGTAGTTCAAGGCTGCTCTAGTCAGGACTTGCAGCAGAGTGGCACACTTCAGGAAGAGTGGTTAGGGAACTAACTCCCAGATTGAGGCTGAAGGAGGCTGCAGGGCCTTAAGAACCTAGAGCTGCAGTCAGTGCACCACAGGTGCACCACTTCCTGTAGTGTATTGTGATATCCCATGAGGCATTTCAGCTATAGCAGCTACCCTTGTGGCAGGCAAGGCCAGAGCCATCCTGACCACCGATTTCCAGGGACTGGACCATACACCAGAATACATAGCGTAACTGGAATACATTAATAATGATACAGAGTATACATAATACATAACATGGAGCCATAGCATCAAGGTAAAGAGGCCCACTAAAGCCCTAGGTAAAGGTATAGGGTGAAAGCTGTGGAAACCGTCGTTGCAGTGTAGTGGCAATGCAACACTATTGACATGCACAATAAAACAACAAAAATAAATACCCAAAATAATTCGAGAAGTTGTACGGAAGATTCCTTGATGTAAAGAGGTAAAACAGCAAGCATCTTCTCGCCTTCATTAGCTGTTACAGTTCCAAGGTGAATCAGGTTCAGTAAAAAATTCATTGCTGGATATGTACCAACCATCGGTAGGATATTGATTAAAACGTTTCTGGGAAACAACAAAAACAATGTGAGTAATGTAAGAAAACTTTGAATTATATTAATTAGATCACAAAGGATACAAAATATGAATAAAGTGCTCTATCGTTTTGTATTAAAAAACAGCCTCACCGCACAAGTTAAACAGGCAATATTTCGATACTAGTTTGGTCTGATGTTGGTACAGGAGCACCGACATGATAGCTTTTTTATCTTGTTGTGGGTCGTGGTTGGTTTTCAATAAACAGATAGAAAATGTAGCGCAATCTGATTTTGTGGATGTATAGGTTGGGGAACGTTATCAGAAAGTTATATTGACTAAAATACATAAAATATTACGTGCAAGCTTTTCTAAATTACATTGGCGATATGACGAGCAATTGCACCCATTTGGGGGAAAACTAACAACCTGATTACAGAAGCCCTAAAGTTTATTGAGAGTTGGAAGTAAATTAACAGAAACAAAAAACTTAAAATTGAATGCAGTAACCCGTTTGTGTGAAGTTCGTCAAAATTTTTATATGCATTTGAATCAGTGAGCTGGAGCGCTCGATATTTTTACAACAGCTCTTTATGTTTAACATGGCTCAGTTGTCAACTAACGCTGTATAATCTTACTGGAAAAGTTATATTGTTAATCACATTCAATAACGCAACTGTAAACAAATTTATTAAATACGCAATACACGTTTTACAAAAACGTCAAATTTAATAACATAAGAAAACAAATTTCCAAAAACTAATTTGCAGGCAGGATGAGACGATAAATAAAGGTGTCTCCTGAGAGACAAGCACCCACAAGTACATATAAACAGCAACATCATTTAATTTTTAGCCACTATTGTGGACCTTGTTCACAATAAAATACATGAAAAACAACGTAAAAATGACGGGAGCAGCGTTAAGTTGCTGCCTACTCGACCAGCTTCATACTGTGCCGTCATTTTAACTCCGTTTTCTGAGCAAAATTGAAGCTGAATTTTAAATTATGTTGCTGTTTTATCTTGTGGGTTCCTGCCTGTTAGGAGCCACCTTTATTTACCGTAAACAAATTTATTAAAAATTCAATATAATTTTTACAAAAATGACTCGAGGGATTGCTGGCATGAGCCTGGTTGACTATTACCAAGAATTTATAGGGTTGGCGAGGAGAATTTGAGACTGAGACCCATACTGAAACGTCTAGATACATTCATATTAGTTCAGTCTTAGTTTATAGAGGGCGCCACGTGTTTTATGTGGGAATTTCTACTCAGTTTTTAGCCTAAAATTAAACTAAACTAAACGAAACTAGCTTATATTTAATTATTATTTAGCCTAGCTTGGTTGTAATTTAGTTTACTTTAGATTTGGGCTGAAAAATGAGCAAAAATTACCAGATGGAACACGTGGCGCCCTCTGAAAACTCTTGACTGAACTAATGGAGACGAAGCTAACGTGTTTCAATAGGAAATTTTTAGAGTTACAAATTCTCCTCCCAAGCCCTATAGAAGAAAATCAGCACTAATGCTAAATGCTAGCTGGCAAGTGAGACTCGCTATTACAATTAGAATAAAATCAGCAGTAATCGCGCTTTTAAATGCGTAAATCCCCATGTAACATACCTTCGACTTTTGGCAGTTTCGCTTATCGGTATGTTGAAATTAGTAGGGTCTCCAAAAAACTTAACAAAATTGGCGTAAGAAAAACCCTGAAATGCTTCCTTCAATCGCATGGTTTGTTTAAGGCTATCAGTAGCGTCGCCATCTCGTGCAGCTTTTTCTAAAAATGATTTTGCCTGAAAATATTGTAAACAATTCAGTGTAATTGCATTCAAACATTATATTGGCAATTAAGGAACTTTAAAGCGTAAAAAACTTTAAAAAAAATTTACACCACTTTGTGTTTATTTTATTTTTTTGCCTGAAATCTATAAAAGGCGTGGCAACATAAGAGTGTTATATTTTTCGTTCTGACTTACAATTCTGCAAAAAAAGTCTAAATTAATTTTTTTTAATCAAAACTAGAGCCGAATTATTATAAAAAGCGTTGTAGCGTTGTAGCGAAAACCTTTCACACTATTTGTCACAAGTAACAGAAAAAATATATACTGCAAAACTCATGGAAGTAAACATGTGTTAACTGAAAAGCTATACTTTCAGGAGAACGACCCCTTTGGGTCAAACAAACTTTATGAAGTGTGTATCAACACCAGTAGAGTGAGCAATGCGACCATACGCCCAGTAATAATAAAAAAAAACGGTTAAGTTTTTTGTGATTTATGAGATCATTATGTATGTTCATACTCAGGTTATTTTAGCATTGACAAACCTTTTAAGGCAAAGCGACGATTTTGTAGGACTGTACTTAGTTGGGTCTGGATGTTTGTGGCAGATTGTGCTCTTCAAACAATACAATCCAAAAATTTATCCATTTGCTATTATCTAACGCAAAGACAGACCATGACAGTAAATATTAGGCCCGATCTATAACTATTTTAGTGGGGTAGACAATATGACCGCCATGAAGCAACGTTGCCAAGGGTGTTGCTAAGAGATGCCAGGCATGGTCATCAGTTCAGCCAGCTGGTAAAACATGCTTTTTTTTCGTAGATGGTGACACATATTGGCAGCTAGTAGCAGTTTTTTTGCGAAATAATAATTTTAATATTGCAACGTAAGTTTACGTGACAAATTTCTATTAACTGTAAAATTATTTTAAATAATTTTTAAAATTACCACTCAGCCACAGTTTCTCTGTGCTTGGAATGATTGCGACACGTTCTTTTATCCCGTAAGTGTTTCAAGGAAAAGAGCGGCAATTTCTTTTGAGCTGTAACTATCGCCCTCTGCTGACAGAAAGCGGCAGCAGGGCAAATTAATTTAATCAGCGGCTCTTTCAACAGCCATATTGCCCGATCTAGTCGCGTACATTAATTTTCAGTCGAGATCAGAACAGTGCTTTAGTAGAGTCCTGGACAAACGTACACTACAAATGGAGAGATTAGATATCCATCTCACAAACTAATCTATCGACACACTAAAAATTAACTTACATTTTCAATGGTATTCCGAGATGAAGCTTTGTGAATCCAACTGGCGAAATGACTTTGGCTCATGTCACTTCGTCCGTGTACCAGCTTTGATTTTAGAAATACGTATGACAATGAGGAATATCTCGTCCACTTGGAAGCATCTGGTTGGGAAGATACCTTTTCTTCCACATTCAGTAAGTTTAAGGTTTGTCTTGAAGGAAGAGATCAAATAAAAAAAGACTTGAGATGAACATGAACATGAAGTGTCACAATACACGAAGACATTACCAACAAGGAAAGACATCAACAAGGTTGTCTTTTGTAGTTGATGTTTACTGATCTCCTAATTTAAGTTTTGAAGTTCATCAGGTTCATCGTGTTAAACATGCGTGCTTTCATATGGGGATTGCAAAGTTATTCAAATTTGGAAACATTAGGCCGTTAAAAATTAATTCAGTGGTTCTCAGGAGTGATACTATCCCAAAACAAATAAAATTGCCAGTCCATAAACACCTTCAAAAAGAAATATTTTGCAGATAATTTATCTTCCCCGATATTTCCCTGTAAATTTAATGCTGGTTTTCTTATACAGTTAATTTTCCTTTCCCAGTTATCTTTTCTTCCCACTAACAAACCATTAAACCTATGCACAAATTAGGACAAATAAATAAATATAAAGTGATTAACATTTCTTAGGTGCATTGTACACTACATATTGAAATTATGCTGTTTTTTCCCCCTTGTCTATATAGGGCAGTGACACAACGTAGTATTATTGTATATATGTCTATGCTGGAGCCAGTAACAGGGTTAGCTGCAAGGGGCACTAGAGGGCGAAAAGAAAGGCCGTCTTACTGAAGCCAATGCTGTTAGAGCGGATTTTTTAGGCCTATAAAGCGCGTTTTTTGTCGATTTGTTGGGAGTTGCTGACATTTTTAAGCAAGTGGAATCTTTGTTTTCCAATTACAACCTAGCAGCATAAGGGATTGGAGAAAACAACGTTTTTTAAGCCTATGAAATCCGCTCTCAAAGCACTGCCTTGACTAGAAGTGCCGTTGTTTAACCCTCCATTTTAATCTAGTGCCCCTTGCAGCTATCTCTCTTGTAGCCAATATGACGCCACATGACGCTGCTCTATACACCATCTCGTCTGACTTTACATTATATTGTATTTGTTGTTGTCCTGGGCTACTTAAGAGACCTCCATCTTATCCACCGTGTTTCACTATTGTATTTCAGTATTGAGCAATAGAGCTCTGTTTATCACTCTTCTGACGCCAGATACAAACTCCGTAGTGAATAAGTCATTATTGTCACGTTTTGTAATTGTGTATTGAGCATTAAAACCTACCAGCTGAAGCCTGTGCTGAAGCCCGTGGTGTTGAATACACGCTTTGGAACACTGGTTAGGTACGGTAGCTCTGGTGTATGTCCACGTTTCACCTAATTAAGTTTCTTCAAATTGTTGCGCTCACTGGCTAGCAAACGGTAATTTTCGTTCGCTTTGCTCACTCAATCAGCACACTCAAATCCTCCCCCTCCCCCCACTGCTAATGATCCCCGCTTTGTAATGAACACTTGCATCATCCATATTCTTCCATGTTCATGTTTATCCATGGTGGTGGAAATGAATAAGGCTGAAGGCAGTTTCGAAGCTGCCCGTTTGGAGGCATGCTTTCCTGAAAAGCTTTCCCGCAATAACGCAATCCATCCAAACAGACGGGCAGGGCCGTGGGCCGCTCCCCCCTGCGTAATTATATAATTACGCAGGAGGGAGCGGCCCACGGCCCTGCGCATCTATATTATTGCTGGAAAGCTTTTCAGGAAAGCATGCCTTCGAAGGGGCAGCTTCGAAACTGCCTTGAGCCTTATTCATTTATATATATATTTGTGTGTGTGTGTGTGTGTAGATTTTATTTGATTTTTAGTTTTTTCATAACCATTTCTTACTTTCCGAAAAATTTTTTCATGGAAACTAATCATAACTTAATGCGCAACTAAGAGTATATAAAATGATACCTTAAAGCACGTACGTCTAAAACGGTTTTTTTACTTAATAAATTTAAAGTCGCCAACTTTGAAGTATGTAGCGCCGTTACACGATTTTTACTATGACATACAAATACTCTAGTCTCAAAAACGAGTCAGTCTATTTCCCTCCTCTAGATGACAAAACTATCTATCTTATATTTAATTGTTTCGTTGCTATACGACCACACTTCACCATTGAACAACGAAACCTTGAATTGGAGTATTAGTACGACGTACCTTACTACAGAAGATACTTCTTGACCATGGGTTCCAAAAGGAATAAACGTAATTTTTCCGGTAGATTCGATCTTGGCGATAGTAAAATGTGCATTCATGTGTTTTATTTCGTAAAGAGTCCTGCTGAGTCTGGTTAGAGGTTTCTGAAAGCATTTCAAACGAACCAATACAATAACTAAATACAATACATAGTCCCTGTTGTATGTGCAGGGGAAGGAGTTATGATTTTCAGACTGAATGTACTGGGGGGAAAATAATCTTACTGGAAAGGATTGATAAAATGTTAAAATACAACTGCGAAAGTTTTTTTTTTATGGAAAGAATGAATACAGAAGAAATGATAAAGGTGTTAACTATGCATGCTGAGGCAGTGTCACTGCTGAAAGGAACAAACTACAGAGTGTGAAACGTGATTATCTGTCTCAGTTTTCTTATTTGTAAATATACTAAACTGTAAAAGAGAAAATCGATCAGTTACAGCCAATAAAGAAGGAGGAAGAAGAAGGAAGAGGAAGAAGTAGGAAGAGGAAGAAGAAGGAAGAGGAAGAAGTAGGAAGAGGAAAAAGAAGAAGGAAGAGGTAGAAGATGAAGGAACAAGAAGAAGAAGTAAGAGGAAGAAAAGGAAGAGGAAGAAGTAGGAAGAGGCAGAAGAAGAAGGCAGAGGAAGAAGTAGAAAGAGGAAGAAGAATAAGAGAAAGAACCTTATATTAGCTGTAAATTATATGAATAAACGAAGAAATAGTCTGCAGCCATCATCTTGAACCCGCGTCTTTGGATGGGCCCCCCCCCCATGCAACAGACCGCTATACTAACTAATTACTACCAAAAGCAATCGTGTCTCGATAGTGTTGATTCATATGGTAAATTAGTAGCGATATTGATAGTTTTGCGTTAATGTAATGGTCTAATGAGCCCAAACACCCAGGTTACATTATTAGTCAAAAAAATTAAATTATTTTCGTGGTTTCTCTAGCATACGCCAGAACGACGCTCTAAGACAAGAAACACACAAAGTCAAAGACATCAGTGGACATCTAACGGTTGGTGTCTGCTACAGAAATGCTTAAAAGTTGAAAAAATTTACATAAACCTAAGCCTACTTGTTGACAACTTACACTGCCTTGTTTGCACGACGGACAGGGATACCCGTTAAGTGTTGTGTAAAATATACTTGGACTCTGAGTGCATTCATCATACAGTCGAATTTTTGAAACTTTCAAATTATCTTCTGTCGAATGTTCGTGTGTGTGAGGTTGACGATTCACTTGGTATATTGTGTTGCAGTCTCCACCAATGCCATTCTGCAAGAAAACAAAGACAAAAAAATAAATTTAGCTTATTTTCTTTACACAATTTTTAGAATGAAGAAAAAAAAAAAAAGGCACAAATCTAAGCTGAACATTAAAGGCTCCTACTAACCCAGCCCCAAGTGGTAATTAAAATACAGAGAAGTAAGTCACTCTGAAAGTTCGTTTTAACAATTATTCGACAGTTCAGGAAACAAAAACGCACAATTTCAGATACTAGAATATTTATGAGTTTACGTGGGTTTTTCTTGCTTAACTGATTTTAAGTGTTTTTATTTTTTTTCATTTTTTTGGTGCGTTTTGTCAGGAGGTTTTTCATTTTGCTTTTTTTTGGGGGGCGTTAAATACTGTGTTACAGTTGCCACCAATGCCACTGTAATAAAAAAAAAAGACAAGATAAACTACACATTTTGTAAGTTCTACAATTTCACTGTTTTGCTGCACAAGTTACATAGCTTGTGACTAGAATCAAAAGGACCCGCATTGGCACGAAGTGTACAAGATACCTGTGCTCAGGAATAAGATGTTCAGCTACGGTTTAACGTAAACGTTTTAACAAAAAAAAAAACCAAAAAAAAAACAGATCCAAAATCGGATAGTAATAAAATAGTGACGATGATGTTTAAAAGCTAACTCTGAACATGTTGGCTGTACCGTAGTGAAGAAGTTGGCTTCACTGCAGTGCAGCTAGCGTCTTCAAAGTTAGCTTTTAAACATCATCGTAACTATTTTATTTATTATCCGATTTTGAATCTGTTTTTTTTTGTTGGTCACATTGTGTTCTTGCGTCCAACTTTCTAATTTACTTTTTTGCTGTATCGTATCTCGTTTGAAAGATAGCACGAGGATGACCTTGAAGTATTAATTCAAGGCCATTCCTTTTTTCTCGTGTAAATGTCCTCCATTACACCCATCATTGCATTTCTATCATTATTATTCTCTCATTAGCCATTCACAGGAAATTGGCTCGTAACACTTTAGTTGGATCACAAGGCAAGGTGTTCATTTCATGCAAAACTTGTTTTACAATCTTCCCGTATGATCACAAGGTAAGGTGTTTAACAAACACCATATGAACATTAAAGATTAAAGATCTGTATTAAAGACTGTTCATATGAGAATACAAGTCTGGGCAGTTGTCTTTCATTCTTCCTCGGGTTATTGCATTTGTATCTAACGGCCAGTCTTCAGGCATCTACACCTTATATCTACACCCTTGTTGATAGCCGTTTAAGAGGTGACCTTATCAAGACCCATGCGCCATTAATCCTCAATCCCCCCCCCCCTTATCAAGACCCGTCAAATTCTGTCTGGTGAAGTGATTTTGCCTGTCGACCAGTTTTTTTAACGCTCGACAGTCATACGAACCAGAGGACACAGCATGAAGTTGACGAAACCACGAATCCGCACCATTGTTGGACAGACTTGTTTCACTGTGAGAGCCATTAATTGTTGGAACTCACTCCCAGAAAGTGTTGTGACAGCACCTTCAACCAGCAGTTGAAAAAGACAATATGATCTGACTCAGTGTTAAAGTGTTTTTGTTCCATGTTTTATTGTGAACCGGTTAGATAAGCTTGCTTTCTTCCGGTATTAATTTAATTTAAGCCCTGATTCGGAAGGCCCAACCATC
The DNA here is from genome assembly GCA_023313725.1 of Lithobius niger. Lineage (NCBI taxonomy): Eukaryota > Metazoa > Arthropoda > Chilopoda > Lithobiomorpha > Lithobiidae > Lithobius > Lithobius niger. The sequence goes on along the minus strand of JAHWFP010131129.1, from coordinate 22,507 downwards.
CATCAAAGGGTTTTAGCAAAGTGGCCGTAAACAATAAGACCTTGTTAAAATTGAAACTGAATTTACCACAACATAATATTATTACCCAGCAACAAACAATTGTTTAAACGATGCTGGACGATGCTGGAAGCGGTTAACGCTCGCTAAAACCCTTTGAACTCTTTGACAATGCTGGACGATTAAAATCAAAGGATTAGTGAAAATCGGATAAATGTTCAAATCGCTAAAAAATATACCTATGGGCTCGCTCACTCAATCAGCGTTCATTAGCCAGATAAAAATAATTGTTTAAACGATGCATAAACCGCTGGCATAAACCACAGGAAGATTAAAATTAAGGATTAGTAAAACTCAGTTATATATTCAAAATGCGCAAAAATACACAGACGGCTTCGCTCACTCAATCAGCGTTTATTAGCCACCAAAAAATAATTTAGCGCACGGGTCGTTTTTTGATGCACCGTTTGCAACACGGGGATGTGTGTGTGTGGGGGTGGGGTGTTTTATGAAACAGCCAGCGTAGCTAAGTTGGAAAGTCTGATGCACTTTTGCAACATGGGGAATGGGGGTGAGGGGTGTTTTATGACACAGCCAGTGTAGCTACCCTGGAAATTAAAGACGGGAAAGCCAAAGGCTCACAAGAAATAACTAAATACAGATGCAAACCTATTTACGTTGTCTTTTGGACCCCGCTCAGGCAGTCTGACGTATAAGTCCAAAAGGCAATGTAAATAGGTTTGCATCTGTATTTAGTTACCCTGGAAATTGTGACGCACTACCGCTTGCAACATGGGTATAGGGGGTGGGGGGAGGGTTGTTTTATGAAACAGCCAGCGTAGCGGGCCTGGAAATTCTAGTAATAATAATAAATGTTACCTCTATCCCTGAGTAAGCAGTTTTACTTTCTTCATTGAATGGTCCCAAGTTGACTTGGAACAGGGATGCAATTGCTTTTTGTATGTTCGGCTGAAAATCAGAGTCTTCATCCGATGTAACTTCGATGGCAACAACCTGGGATTACACGATACAAAAATTGGATTATAAAGAAATATTTCATCACATTAAACGCCAAACAAAAACCTAATCGAGTGAGTAAAAGTGGCTGCAAGGAAACACGGGTTACAAAGAATTTCCCCAAGTCGTACGCATTACTAATGTTTCAGAGCATATTAGTTTGGCTCCATTTTCAAAGGCAATAAAACACAAAATAAAGCTCACATAAACGACAACCCAGTCACTGTCATGGCGCCTGGAGGAGGAAAACAAGGGATGCAATAGGGCAGGGACACGACGTAGTATTATTGTATATAACTCTATGGTGGAGCCTTAACGGGTTAGCTGCAAGGGGCACTGCAGAGAGAAACAGAAGGGCGTCATACTGAAGCCGTTGGTGCGAAGAGTGATTTCTTAGACCTAAAACGCACGAATTTTGTTGTTGGAGAAAACAACGTTATTTTAAGCCTAAGAAATCCGCACTTCCGTTGTTTTTCCCACCATTTTTATGTAGTGCACCTTGTAGTTATGCCCTCCAAAACCCATACTGGTGCCAATATGGCGGCAAATGTCACTGCTCTATACTATGGCAGCCTACGAGAGCGACCTTGAGAAGAACTCGTTTGCACTATTTAAAATATAAATATATATATTTTTTATTTTTTAGCAACTAGGACTATCTCGGCCTACGAGAGCGGCCTTCAGAATAGCTCATATTCTGTATTTAAAATTAATTTAGTCGCTATTTTCAGCAAGTAGGACTAGCTCGGCCCTCAAGAGTGACCTTGAAAAAAAAAATAATTAAAGGGACACCCGGCCTGCCTATCACAACCACGCGTTGATCGCCATCCGCATATTTACCATCGCCAAGGTCGGCTAGGGTGGTAGCTGCGTTCCTCGCAGCCCCAACCCCCCTAAAATTTTTGAAGAAGGAATTTCAAATTCTAACTTGTTTGTTTCATGAGCCAATGGCCCCCCTTCCTGCCATTAAATTGGAATCAAATCAGAACAAAAATTGCGAAAGTTACTGCGTCACATAACAGAAAAAAGCATAACAAACAGACAAACAGCCAACAGACACAGAATATGCTGCGTGCGTATTAAAGCCTCGCTTCTCTCAGCCAATAGCCCTCAACATAGTTTCCGACCCTGCACAAGTATTAAAAAGTATCAGTGACACTGTAAGTAAAAGGGTCTGTATGTTTTGGTTTAATCTAAACCTCCTCAAACACCTTCTTAAAATACTAAAGATTTCTCAAAATGTCTATAAAATTGATAAAAAAAACCTCACAAAATGTAACTGAATCAATGGCTTCCAATGTTAGCATAACTGCAGAACAATATTGAAACGTCGATGGAAAGAGATTTCATTCACTTTGTTCACAGCTAAACAAAAAATAAACAACAACAGTATGACTTTACGCTACTTACCATTCCTCTGTTGTCGATTTCTACTGAAAATGGTTTCTGCAGAAAAGTACTCCAAGGCTCAAAATTTGAAACGTAATTCATCCTTGCAAAATTCTCCAAGAAGCGGACATTCTTGTTCCGTAAGTTGTAGGATTCAGACTGCAGACCGGAAAGCTGAATAATGCAAAACTTATTAGATTTATCAAAACTTTATCAATCACTTGGACTTACAAAGTTATAAAGCTAGTTTTATTAGGGATGCCTTAACTGATTCACACAGTAGTAGCATAGAATTAAGACAAGTTCTTTTATTTACTGTGATCAACATGTGAAACCACCTGGCCAGATGCGCCCTTGAGAATACGTGCCCTGGCACCCTCTACCTTTCTTCAAAAATAGAAAACGTTAGTATTGTAACACACATCATACCGCTCTCAACAGAGACGACGAAACATTCGTCTAAGGCGAGACTTAGATCGCTGCATTGCTTAATTTTGACATTCTCAATAATTTATTACATTTTTTTTTAAATAATGAACCTAAAAACCTATTATTTTCGGAAATAATTTTTCTTGGATTGTTTTCAAGTTTTCACGTTCTACGCTGATATGGAGCCCTCATTTTGCAAGATATACACTTTATATTGATGAAATTGTCCGCCACACTTCCCATACTTCCGGTCGATACAATTGCACTCATTAGGGTTCGCCCAATTGCAAGGAAATTTGTAATGAATTTGTCCAATAAAGTGTATTTATCTGGCAAAATTAGGTCACCATGTAAGCGTCGATAGCCAAACACTTAAGCCTCAATTCCCCCCCCCCCAAAAAAAGAAAATAACTTAATGTTCATGTTACTTACACATTTTTCAAAAGGACCGAAGTCTCCCTCCCCGCGGGTTGGGGCCCTTTTTGAGTATTGGGCAGATGCAAAAAGATAAAAACTAATCCAGTCCGATCCTGCACCTGGCTATTGCCAACCATGAAGAACAACCTCTTCGAATAATATGGCTACCACGAGAATCTCCTTTAGTTATTGTCTATCATCAAGAGATGATCCTCTCATTATTATATCCACTAAGAGACACTCCTCCAATTACTGCGACCAACAACAGAACCTCTTGCAGCTGATATAACCATAAAGAGATTCTCCTGTAGTTGGTATAACCATCAAGAGAATCTCTTACAGTTGGTATACCATCAAGAGCATCTGACATAACCATCAAGAGCATCACCTACACATCAAACGAATCTCCTGCAGGTGATATAACCATCAAGAGAATCTTCTGCAGTTGCTATAACCATCGAGAGAATCTCCTGCAAGTGAAAGAGACTCTCACGCAGTTGTTTTAACAGCCAAGTCAATCTCTTGCAATTGCTATAGCCTTCAAGAGAAGTACCTGCTGTTGCTTTAACCATCAAGAGAATTTCCTGCAATTGATATAACCATCAAGAGAATCACCTCAAGTTACTTTAAATGTCAACGGAGTCTGGTTCTATAACCATCAAAAGAATCATCTGCAGCTGCTTTAACTGCCAACAGAATCACGTACAGTTGTTGTAACCATCAAGAGTCTCCTGCATTTGCTACCAATCAAAAGAATCATTTGCAGTTGCTTAATCACCAACAGAAGCACCTCCAGTTGCCTTAACAGTCAAGAGTGTCTCCTGCAGTTGCTATAGCATCAAGAATCATTTGCAGTTGTTTTGGCCACCAACAGAATCACCTCCATTTGCTTTAAACGTCAAGAGTGTTTCCTGCAATTGCTATAGCCATCAAGAGAATCAAATGCACCGTTGCTTTAACCACCAACAGAATCACCACCAGTTGCTTTAACCATCAAGAGAATTTCCTGCAATTGATATAGTCATCAAGAGAATCAAATGCACGGTTGCTTTAACCACCAACAGAATCGCCGCCAGTTGCTTTAACCATCAAGAGAATTTCCTGCAATTGATATGGTCATCAAGAGAATCAACTGTAGTTGCTTTAACTACCAACAGAATCACCTTCAATTGCTATAACCATCAACAGAATCATCTTCAGTTTCTCACGCAGTTTTATAATCAAGAGAGAAGTTTGTGTGGTTAGGGTACCACCAAAAGAGCGCCGGTGATTGCTGTTATCATTAAACAAAGTTCCTACGGATAATGGCACCTTCAGGTGCAGCTCTTGAGGTTCTATACAGTCATTAAAGATCTTTGTATTGTTTTATTGTTTTTATTATTATAATCTGAAAACTCACCTGAAAAATTAGTTTATCATTTATCTTCTTTATAATGAGTGTTGCATTGAACTTCCGGACTGCAAATTGATTGATTTTGCTATCAGCAATTCCGGTTTCTTGGCTTACTTCGTAGGAATAGGTGTAAACTTTGTTGTCTTCAAAAACTGCAAAAGGTTTTAATTATAATTTTTTTGTTAGAAACAACTGCAGCAATACCTGTGAAAGTCAAAGGGCAGTTAATCAATTTTTACTTTCATGTATTGCATATGTTGGATGCAACAATTTCATTACTGCGTCACCACAAGACGCCTTGACAGATGCCATTCTTGGCCACGAAAATATGCCAAAATTATTGCAGACGGAAGAGTGGGGCGAGGGATAATCGTCTAACTGGAAAATCGCATAATTGGAAGAACGTATAACGGAAAACAGTATAACGGAATATCATCTAACAGGAAATTCGTATAATGGAAAAGCGTCTAACTGGATTTTCGTATAATGGAAAATCGTCTAATATCCCTGCCTCGCTCGCGCTGCCGCGCTCGCTGCGGCTATACATATAACATCAGAAACCGCAGTAAGACGTTAATCCAGTTAGACGTTTATCCATTATACAATTATTCATTATACGATATTCCGTTTAGATGCTTTTCCAGATTTTTTTTTAGGCAGATTTTAGACAATTATCCCATTAGACGATTTTCCAGTTAAGCCCTAACCAGACTGGCTGCTCGCGGCTGCACGCCGACGCACTATGGTGTAAAAAAGACTTCAATATTCGTCCTTAACGCAACACCAACCGCACGATTGCTGCAATTTTGACCTTGTAGGCGCGTAGTCACGCATAGCTTCGCACGAAATTTGCTTCTGTCTGGAGAGGCCTTTAGACGGTCGTCCGACGCCCCACGGAAGAGTTACTAAACATTTTGTGAAATAGTGCTTATTCACGTAGTTTTAAAAACGAGCAACGAACGGTGTTTATCAGTTTGCTATTTTTCAATAATTTTAGTTTGACAACGCACAATAATGTCAAGCTGTAGGGGAAACAGTTCCTTTTTCCGACAAAACTGTTAAACAGACCGGAGAGAATAACAGGAAATTTGGTGAATCAAACTCTACCCTTGTTAGCATACGTTTTGATGGATGTTGATGGTAGTGACGGCACGTCTGTCGGAACAGTAAAAAAAATACATCTCTGACTCTTTGGTCTTGTGGAACACAATCATACAATGCATATTTTAGAAACCTTAAGGTACTTTGTTACGACTAAGAATTGATTTGTATCTGCGGCCTTGCAGTGCTGGAAACACCGGTTCTCGTCAGACCACCGAAGTTAAGCAGCGTTAACCCCGATTGGTACTTGGGTGGGTGACCTCCTGGGAATCCATTCCTGATGCTGCAGACATAGGGCCTTAGGGCTTCGCCGGGCAGATGACCGGGTGCGGTTAACGCTCGCTAAAACCCTTTGAACCCTTTTTTCATTTGTATCATATAGCGCCATCAATTTGCAACAAGTTTGTAAAAGAGCGCAGCAAGTGATTGAGTGAAATTAATAATGTCGTGAAATAAATAATTATAAAATCTGGTACATTCACTGGTATTAGGCATCCTCAGGCATCTTAAGATATCAGGAAATTATTGTATGCGCGGCGCATCTTGAGTCCTCCGAGTATTTTACGAGCGGCCACGTCTTCCTGGAGGGGGTGGCTTTAACCGACGGCCGCCATTGTTTTTGTAACCATCTTGGATATCAACAAGCCACTCTGCTACTGAAAACGTACAATCGATTATCTGTGTTCGTTCTGCGGAGAACTCAAGATAGGGCGCGGACACTATAGTTGTCACGTCCCAACATAACCGATTTCAAAGAAGATATTTTAATGGAACTTTTGATGTTAATGCTTTTAAGTGTTTTGAACTTCGAGGCACATGTCTCACCAGGGGGGCATCAGTTGAAAATAATTGTGAAGAGGGTTAACTCAGGTTAACGCAGATTTTTCTTTTCCAATTGTTTGGTGGGGCCTTGGAACAGCCTACCGGACGAATTAATGAATGCACAAAATGCAGACAGGTTTAGGAACCATCTCTGGAATTACAGTTTGTCGGGATAATTCTCGCGTTGTTTTAAGTGGAAAAGTTTATCGCACATATTTGAGTATTGTGTTTAATTAGTAAAGAATACAAGATTTGAATTAATTTAGTGCATGAAATGTTGGCATGTAGTAATTTAATACGCAATTTTAGTGTTAAAAAGCAGAGTATACTTTGTAACTTTGTTAGGAGAGTGTTTTAATAGGGAAAGGTGTCTAGTGGCCATTTCCGATTAACCCGCTCATTATGAACAAAGTGCATTTTTTATGTATTTATGTTCCTTTTCCGGCCATGAAAGGGTATGCTAACAATGTTCATTACGATTACAAAAACATGTAAAATAAAACACTATGTACGTACCTATTGCAACAGCCGCTTGCAGTACTGAAACATTAAAATAAATATTACCATTAAACTAAGATAATATTTATATTTTACGATAAAGAAGGTAAGTGTTGACTTTATTTTACTCAGGAAAAATATTCAGTAACAGTGTACTACAGCAAACTTCGTTTAGAACCCCCTGATAAAACTGTATCTAAAATGTCTGTAAAAAGCCTCAGTACAATTACTGTACTGTAAAGTGAATATTTTAGTTATTCCACTAAAAGCCTCACGGAACCATGCAATTTAGTTTTGGGCAAAATTTAATCGAAAGTGTCGACTTTTAATAAAACTTTAATTTTTTTTTTAATTTTTAAACTTTAATCCGTTTTTTATGTAACTTTGTTCTTTTAGTGCCAAAGTTTACACAGTGATACTTCTAAATTCAGTGCAATAAAATCAGTTTTTAATTTTTTTTGACCATATCTCTTGCAGATGATAAATTAGCTTCTCCAGAACAACAGAATCCAAAGCGAATTCTAATCCGTTGCACCGAAATTTTTGTGTAGCATTCGGCCCATTGTAGCAATGCCTCGCCAACAAGAAGAGGCGTTTAACACTCTTGTATGGTGTTGTCGCTGCTACGACAGTGCATCAATTCCCAAAACAGTAAATAAACAGTACAGCCTTGACACACCAACAGATTTTTGTTTGTTAGTAAGCAATTTACATTGCGGCCAGAAGGAATATAAAAGTGACTTTCTTTTTTAAAAAATGTTGAGAAGACCAAACTTTGCCAGGTATACTACAGTAAAGTCGTGTGTTTCGGTTTTTGTCGAAATTTCGGTTTGTTTAAGTTAAATTTACTGCATCCCTGGTTAACGACTGTGAATACAGATCGATTTTCAAAAAATATGAAGGGAACACGCACTTGCAATGAGCTACCTCCTTTGACAGTTATGCCAGAAATACGAATAAGCACAAATGAAATAAAACAACAGTCATAAATAAAGCCAGACAGTACACAGTTACTACAGACTATTATCAAGTAGAAATGAAATAAAAAGTAAAATTTTTGAAACATGGATTCAGGGAAGCACAACACACAATCTTCACCTGGACAAAAACTGGGCTTGACTTGGTAAAAAAAAAAAACGGATCAAAACCATATCTAACGGAGAAGGGGGGGGGGGAGACTTTAAATAGTACACGAATGCAGCGTACACCAAAGAGAAGTGGCCTTAAAACGAATGGCCACTTTTTTAAATTCCACGTGATAGTGGCCTTTATGTAAAGACCCAAAACATCTTTTTTTTACTGTTTTTTTTCTTTAGGTGAATAGCCTGTAGTGTACACAAATTAGCTTTTCACCCGGAATTAAATACTAGAGAAATGATCTTTGGCAGGGACGTTCGTGTGTATTAGGGTAATTATATTCTAGAAGTATAGAAAAATCCACCTTGGGGAAAAACCGCCATCTTGGAAAATGGCCGTCAAATAATGTTGCATTAGCCGTAACTCCAGCATACTCGAGCCTACAGGAAAACATCCCATACAAATGATGTATAGGATTTATCTATACTTCTAGAAAATAATTACCCTGTGCTTATATTAGAACAATTTTTTCCCTAAAACAGCTAAATAAAGCAGGTAGAGCCAGTTGAATATTAATTACAAATTCCAAGGCGACTCATTTAGTATATAGTCTGTTAGCAGGGCCAAAAACCTGGAAGTATATCCGCCCAATGTTGTATGGTGTTCTTCAACTTAATGAAATTGTGCAGGGTGCCACTTTGTCACCCTTGAGCAAATTTAAATATTCAAGATGGCGGCCAAAATGGCTAAAAAGTCATATCGGCCATTTCTTCGCTTATAGAGCAAACAGGATAATCATTTTGGTGTCTAATACTACGTTTTCAGAGTCTGGGAATACTAAGAACGAATTATCTTATTGAAAAAATGTACGCAATTTTTTTAGGGGCTGATGTCACAGTCACCATTCGATTTTTCGCTCATTTTCAACTTTCAATTGCAATTCTGCCGTTTCTAATTTAGAAGGAAGACCCAATTAGATTCAACGGAAAGGTGGGAATGTCTTCTTTGCTTCAAGGGTAAATAAATGGGTTTATCATTGTTAGGGACCGTCCATTTTTTAGGGGCTGGTATCACAGTAACAATTCGATTTTTCGCTCATTTTTAACTTTCAACTGCCATTCTGCCGTTTCTAATTCAGGTAGAAGACCCCAATTAAATTCATTAGAAAGGTGGGAATGTCTTCTCTGCGTCAAGGGTAAGTAAATGAGTTTATCATTGTTAGGGACCGAGCCACGACCTTTTTACTAGGGGGTGGTATCACAGTCACTGTTCGGTTTTACAACTTTCAACTACTATTCCGATGTTTGTAACTTAGGTGGTTGACTCCAATTAAATTCACTGGAAAGGTGGGAATATCTTCTTTCGAATGAATCGAATTGGAATCTTCACCTAAATTAGAAACGTCAGAATAGCAGTTGAAAGTTGAAAATGAGCGAAAAATCGAACGGTGACTGTGATACCCGCCCCTAAAAAAAGAGCATAACTCGGTCCTAACATTGGTAAGCCCATTTATTTACCCTTGATTCAAAGAATACATCCCCACCCTTCAAATGAATCTAATTGGCGTCTCTACCTAAATTAGAAACGTCAGAATAGCAGTTGAAAGTTGAAAATGAGCGAAAAATCTAACGCCAGGGCTTAATTTGGGCCCGAACGGTCCGGAACGGCGTTCCGGTTCTTTTAAGGGCAACATTTCACCTCTACCGAAAAGTCGAATCTTTCGGATATTTTCGTAATTTCAAATTAAAAGCAATTCCTCCTAAAACAAACTTAAAATCACCACACCATTTAGTGAATTTGATCTAATTCAACCTCAACCATCATAACAAAACTATTTTTTTTTTTACTTAGGCTGAATGGATGAGGTTTTTCTGTGGTTGCGATCCGTTAGGCCCATGTTTCCAGTTTTCACTTGCACGTCTCGTGCCGCGTCGTAGCGATCGCGTATCGACCGGTGGTGTTGCAAATATTGTTGATAATACTTTTTGGCGCTTCATAAGTGTTAAAACGTTAATAATAAGTGTTAAAACGTTAATAAAAATAAAATAAGATGTGTGATGTATCGACAATAAAAAGATATTTTAAAGTAAGCCGATGGCTTTTTCATTATTTTACTGCATTTGAGTGGCTATTTTTCTTTATCAATCCTAACTTGAATTCGGTAAAACAGTTGGTAAAGCAATGCTTTTTAATACATGCATTTTTTTTTATCGGGGAGGTGGGGGAGGGAAGTCACTCCATTTTCACACCCATGGCGCAACCGGGGGAAGAAGCAAGTGGGGACATTTAGTTTGTTCCCAAAAAATAAATCAAAATAGCAAGAGGTGAAACATACTAACATAATATTGTATGGGCGTGAAACTCTGCAAAAAATGTCACCTTCCAGAAGCTAGAATAGGTGCTGAAATACGTAAAAATGTTAAAGCTTCCTCTGCTGGGGAAGTTTACAGCACTCCCCCAAATCCCCTGGCTGTAGTTGCAACGGGTTCAAATGACAGTTCCGGTACTTTACAAATTAGAAATTAAGCACTGTCTAACGGTGACTGTGATATCAGCCCCTTAAAAAAAGTACGTATATTTTTTCAACAAGATAATCCGTTCTTAGTATTCCGTGACCCTGAAAACGTCGTATTAGACACCAAAATAATCATCCTGTCTGTTCTATAAGCGCTGATATGGCCAATATAGTATGATTTTTTTGCCATCTTGGCCACCATCTTGAATATTTAAATTTGCTCAAGAGTGACGAAGTGGCACCCTGCAGAATTTCATTAAGTATGCCTTGAAGAAACACAACACACCATAAAACATTGGGCGGACCTTACGTTCAGGTTTTTGGCCCTGCTACAGACTATATAGTAAATGAGGCGCCTTGGAATTATGTACTTCATATTCAACTGGCTCTACCTGCTTTATTTAGCTGTTTTACAGAAAAAATTGTTCTAATATAAGCAAAGTTGTTCGTTATACTGCTCTCTACATCATTTGTATGGGATGTTTTCCTGTAGGCTCGACTATGCCGCGGTTATGGCTAATGTAACATTATTTGGCGGCCATTTTCCAAGATGGCGGCTTTTCCCCAAAGTGCATTTTTCTATACTTCTAGAATATAATTACCCTGATATACACGAACGTCCCTGCCAAAGATCATTTATCTATATGTTTAATTCCGGGTTTGCCTTTATTTTGGCCTATTTTGCTTGGCCTCCTGAGTTTACAAGGGAATTCCTGCAGTTCATTCAGTAACACAAATTCGACACAGGTGCTGTTACTATCTCAACAATTAGTCGTCTGGGGATTAATGCTTGATTTTGGTTGTTGTCAAGGAAGTACTTACTGTACGTACACTTTAATAAGGAGGCAAAATATTAAAAGAACGTAGGCTGATTCTAATATTTTTCTCGTAATTTTTTACTATCACGATTTCGGCTCCCAGTCGTGGCTCCAGTTTCTAAAAATATTTCGGCTACTGCGTTTATATTCGCCAAAAATAAATATAAATTATTTTATTAAACGATCTGCAAGACGTTCCTTGATTTTGAATGGTCTGCACTTTTAAACGACGACCTGAATAGAACATTTTAGAGCTACATGGAACGTGTTTGTTGTTGTGCCATTTTTCGGCGCTTAAAAAAAATTATAACAAGCACACATCATTCGCAGTATCTGGTAAATAACAAAGTCATCATTTGTGTTAACGCAACTCGCCAAACCAAAATTTTGATAATACATTTACTCACAAATGCAAAAGACACCGGCTCTAAACATCCCTGCCCCAATCTTCGCCATGATGGAAAGATGAAGATTGTTCGAATTTTAATATCCCAGAATTCCTCTGGTTGGCCTCCTTTGGGCCTTATCACTGCGAAGGTCAGAGTTCGTTGCGGCGTCGTAGTTTTCCCCGAATCAATTTCTTGCCTGGACATAATAGTCTACAATTTCGTGAACTTCGCTCTTTCGACAAGCGGGTTCTTGCGTTACAAGTTCAGGTTGTCCTTTCGGAATTACCAGAAAGATTAAACTGTGAGGAGAAAGTAATCTGCTTTATAAACATTTATTGTTTATTCGCGAACTGAAGTTAGGGCGTGTTTATAATGCTCTGATCAGATCTAGCTTTGTATTACCGCAGCTGGAATTTAATCGCCACGTCAATGGTGTCCTTGGCAGAATACCACAAGAATGGAGTTTGATATGGATAATTTTTTTGATAACCATGAGTTGCCTCTAAACCGAAAAATCACTAAGCGCTTGTGCGAGGTTCTTTTTTTTTATCAGTTTCGGAATGCAACGAGTGACTGAAAAAAATATTATCTATATTTGAACTAGACTCGAGAGGTTTGGCAACGGGAACATCAGGTTGCTTTAAAAACAAGATGGAGGGACCAAGGCAAAAAAATTATCGATAATACCATGTGTGGAAAATTACCATAAGTAATATACCAAGAGCTAAAGAAATTATCGATAATTTTTTTCACCTAGAGTGTTTTGGCCCTTGTAAACTCACGAATGCCTATTTGGCAGAAATTGATTTAACGAGTACGAAGCACGAGGAAAATTATCTGCCAGTAAATTATAGCACGAGTAAGTTTAATGGACCAGAACACGAGCGTTTAAAAAGCGTATTCAATTTCCAATAGCTCATGGGGTATTTAGTTAGAGAATTTCTCGTCATTTTTCATTATTCTGCACTCTAAATTAAGCAGAATTAATAATTACAGTAATAATCATTAATAATAATAATAATTTAAAATTTGTAATTTATTGATTATTATTAATGAAGCATAATTAATAATCTCTATAAAAAAGATCACTGTAAGTCGGTTATGATTGGACGAATTTAGTACATGTTAAAGTGAGCAAATTTCTGTCAGGGAAATTCTCAGTGGTATTTACCATGGTAACAATGCTATCTGGATTAGCTACCTCTGACATCGTTTGAGTAAATGCTTGCAGTCGTATAATCCGTGACAATAAAATAAATAATTTTTTCTGGCGAACATTATCTCAGACGCTTCTGAGCCCACATTATTGACTGCTTTCGTTGCAAGTCGGTGGAGCTAAACCCACTGCCATGTTGGATTTTCAGCTGATTTCTAGCTTCTAGCAGCGAGAATGCAAAGCGAGATGGGTGCGTAAATACGCCCTTACAATGCAGGATGATTACAAAAGTAACAGACAGTTTGAAGAACTTATTAAACGCAAACTAGTCAACTTTTCGCTAAACCGTTTTCACCAACACGTTCAGCAACTCATTAAGTTTTGCGTACCAAGTCATAGATGTTCAATGACGTGTGCTCCCGTAAGTTACAAGGCACACGTCCATGTGAAAATCAAATTCATGCCAAACACAACTTAGCACATCGTCGTCAATTACAGAAATGGTTATTCATTGCTTAAGATTTTGCAGGTTGGTTGGAAGGGGAGGAATGAACACCTTATCTTTGACATTTCCTCATAAAAAAAAAGTTACGTGGTGTTAGATTAAAGGGATATACCTCCCAGCGCCATTTTTCTCGATCCACCACATCAAGTACGGCCCCAAAGGCCTATTTACTCATCGTTAGTCTTTCTCTTGCTAAAAAACCGTTTTAAAATGTGGCGTCTAGGAGATTTTCTGCTGAATATTGTTAACTATATTTTAGAACGACCCACAACTATATGATGCATTGTACGCGTACAATAATCATGACGTTTCATCTCTGTGTGTACATCTACTAATTTTCTTATAATTACCATGAGATCTAAAATCTAATAGACTAATGCGCTAAAAATTAAAATTAATTATTCCAATAGATCGCCGAAGGAAAATTATAAGACACTAGCCTAGAAAATTATAAATTGTGATTTTAAAACACGAGAATCATTCCGGTTTGTGACGACACAATCGTTGACTTTTGTCTCGTGTACTATTCCCAAAGCCAACCGAGAAAGCAACTGCTAGGAACGCAGCTACCACCCCAGCAGACCTTGGCGCCGTAATTGCTCGGATGACGATCTGCGCGTAGCTGTAATTTGGCACGCGGAATGTTATAAGGCTTCGTGTTGGCCAAGTCATGAGTTCCTTGTTGTTCACACCCGCACAACGCCTCTCTGTAGAATTTGCGGCTATCTTGCATAACTATTCACTGTTCACGTGATGCACATTCAAAAACAATCACCGCTCTGCGAAACAAGAGTTGCAGAACGTGACTGTGAAAACCGTTTATCGATAAGTTGTATAGTTTTTGTTTAATAAACGCTTCAAACTGTCTATTTCTTTTGTAATCACCCTGTATATAGTGTCCGCGGCCTATCTTGAGTTCGCCCCAGAACGATACAGATAATCAATTATGTGTGTTTGGCAGCAGAGTGCCTTGTTGATATCCAAGATGGTTACAAAAACAATGGCGGCCGTCGATTAATGCCACCCCCTCCAGGAAAACATAGCCGCTCATAAAATACTAACAGGACTCAAGATAAACCGCATACACAACAGTAATAACTCGATTTATTTGTCACTAGCGGCAAAAGGGCAAAGAAAGCGTTTTCAGATAACCGCTGATAGCTAACCTAGTTTCCGTTAGATAGGTTGGCAATGATAATATCAGGTACAGAAATTAGGCCGCAAAAGGAAGGGCTTCAGGCACGGTATGGCCATTGGTCTCCAAAAAGCAGTTTCCGAAGGGGCAGAGACAGCCTCCTCGCTCAGCGAATTCCAAGCTGGAATTACTCCAACGCGAGCGTCCCCTGGTACATGATGGCGGGGGAATTTTAAAACTTGGGATATCAAGTGCTAAATTTTGCAAAATTGTGAAAAATTGTGAGGGTTCCAGTTTAAGAGATTTAAGTCGTTTGTTATAATGTAGTTTTTTCATTCCTGGCAAGGTCTACGTGAACCACCTATGAACCTTGTGCGGGGACCAGACCTGGCTTGCATGCTCATGTAAGGGACGAACGTAAACCCTGTACGTCCTTAGGCGAGTTTGGGGTGGAAGTAGGGATATATAGGGGAAGTATTATTTCCAAAGGTTTTAGTCCTTTCAGGTATCCGTATAGGCGCGTGACAACGTGGCAGAAAACTTAAAAAACAAAAATAAATCATAAATTTTCCTAACTAGGTCAGCAAACACATCTGAGTGGTTAGCGTTGTCAGTTAGTATGAAGTTAGTATGGCTGTTAAGCTATTACTGTCTCAGTAGGTTTTTATCTTGCCAAAACTACACTTGTTAAAGATTCCCCGCCAAACTTTTCGGCCGTTTGCTGGTCTGATATCAAACATCAATCTGTTTCGCCAATTGAATCCCACCAAGAAATAGGCCAAAGGTTAAATGAAAAGTCTGAAAATTGCTTAATGTGCAATTTTCAAGTAATTCATTTAACGTCTGGGATTTCATTTAACGGTGGGCTTAACCTAGCGAAAGAGCGAAGTTGGTGTTTGCTATCACAACTTCGAACGGCCGAAATGGGGGGGAGGGGGGGAGGAATCGTAAACAAGTTTTGTTTTGATGAGATAACACACATTTTCGGTCCAAGTTAACCGAATCCATTTTTTTTAGCAATTACATTAAAGCCTTATTTACTCTCTCCTTATTTGCAGGCACAATCAATGAGGAAACACCATAAATGAGACTTAACCTCATTACAATTTGAGGTTGAGATGAAAAACCGAAAGTCCCCTTTTACGGTCATAATTTTGGGCACGGCAACATGTTTCTTAGTCTTCTTTGTTGAAAAGTTCACCGACGTCGCATTATTTTAGCGGAATTAAATATCAAGGACCGCGGTAGCGGTCCTTATGTAAGCCTCAGCATGAACTTCCATGTTAAACGTCAAACTTTGAACTCCTATAGTCTCGCTCAGAATTGACATAGACCAACGAAATTCGGTATTCGGGGTCGTGTCGTAACTATTTCACCACATTACAAATTTTAATGACAACAATCAAACCGTTCGGCATCCACAGCATGGCCATTTCTTGTTGTTGTTGTTCTTCTTCTTGTTGTTCTTGTTGTTGTTGTTGTTGTTGGGACTCTTTGCCCTCACCTGGAGACCGAACCACTGAATCGATTTTCAAGTTCTATAGCTTAAAATGTAGGTATTAACACCGACCAGGGCCTTTTGAACCCGATTTTGATGTGACTGCAATATACTCGTCGACAGAGCAATTATTATTGTAGAGCACTGGGCAGAAATCATTAATGTTGCTGTTGGGACTCTTTGTCCTCACCTGGAGATCGAACCACAGAACCGATTTTCAAGTTCTATAGCTTAAAACGTAGGTATGGACAAGGACTAGGGCCTTTCGCAGGCTAGTTTAACGTAACTACAATATTCTTGACACGGAAAGCCAAATGGGCTAACACCTTTGCTCCCACCTAGAGATCGAACCAATGAACCGATTTTCAATTTGTGTAGCTTAAAATGTAGGTATTAACACCGATCAAGACCTTTTGAACACGATTTTGATGTGACTGCAGTATTCTCGTCGGGAGAGCAATTATTATTGTAGAGCACTGGGCAGAAATCATTAATGTTGCTGTTGGGACTCTTTGTCCTCGCCTGGAGATCGAACCACAGAACCGATTTTCAAGTTCTATAGCTTAAAACATAGGTATGGACAAGGCCTAGGGCCTTTCGCATGCTATTTTAATGTAACTACATTATTCTTGACACGGAAAGCCAAATGGGTTAGAACTTTTGCTCTCACCTAGAGATCGAACCAATGAACCAATTTTCAATTTGTACAGCTCAAAATGTAGGTATT
>JAHWFP010131128.1:2919-13194 GCA_023313725.1 Lithobius niger | reverse complement strand
TAATGGCTCGTCGACAGCTTGATCATTAGCGCCAACCTCAGTCAAAGTGCATTGGTCCGGGTAGCCACTGCACCACACATTACAGAGATATTATTCAAACCCCCAATCTAAATTTCGTCATACATCATTCTGTACCTCCTGCAAAAATTGAAAAACACCGGATGAATTAACTATTAAGAAACATGAAAGTATAAAACTAGACATCAATGATGCTCTTGATATAAAATTTGAAATGGGAAACCATAAATATAATATAATTGCTATTTACGAAAAACCTTCCTCAAGCAGAACTAAATTCATAAAAGCAATGAAAACATTAATATTGTCCAAAAAGAATGGAAAAAATTTTAATATGGTCATCACAGGAGACTTAAATTTTAATCAATTAAAAAAAACTAAAGATATCTCAGTAAAACCAGATATGGAGCGATTTGAAAATCTTATGGCATCAATGGGCTATACCTTACATATTAATACGATCACGAGAGAAGAAAGTAGGGCTGGAAAAATGATAAATCCTGTTTAGATCCTTTTTATACTAACTTTTACAAAGATAGTGGAAAAGGTTACGTTGTTAAAATTAAAATTGCCGACCACTATTTTGCTATTTTAGAAACTTTGCATGATAAAGTATTAAATAACATGTAAAATGAGAACATAAAAATCAGCTACGAATTAAACAATAAGACTATTATTAGGCAACTAAACAATATTAATTGGGAAATTTTATACAAAATGGATGAGCCAAAACACATTTATAACGAAATTGAAAATAAAATCACACAGATCTATAACAACAACAAAATACCATATAAAAAATTGCCGACACGGAAAACTATAAAACTGAATGGATGACTATTAAATTATTAAACATGGTTAATGATAAAAATGGTTTATTGGTCTAAGATAAGCAAAAGTAAAAATCCATCAGAAGAGCTAATTAAACAATACAAAGATTTAAAATTAATCGTACAAAGAAAAATAAATAAAGCAAAACAAAATCATTATAATTATTTTTTTGAAAGATAATGCCAAGGACAGTAGTAAAATACGGAATAAACTAAATACTATTGCTGGTAAGAAAACTAATAAAACCAACATTGATGAAGCGACTAAAAAAGCTTTTCCAAATCACCATACTAAAGATGTTTGTAATAATGTGGTGAAAAATTTCATCGATCAAGTTCCAAAACTTAAACAAAACAAAATTGACAGTTATATTAATCATATCAAAAACCAAAACTGGTAAAAGGAGTTGCAAAGTTCCGAAAGTTAGGCCCTTAAAAGGAGTAATATCAACACACCATAACATTCGCCAAGTTAATCGCACCAGTTAATAATTCGAAGGTTAAATGAAAACTATAACATTGCTATGTAAGCAATGTTCAAGTTTTCATTTAACGTCCAAAGTATTATTCGGTGCGATTAAGTCGGCGAATGTTTTGGTATGTTGATATCACTGCTGTGAAGGGCCGAACCATTCGAAACTTGGCGGCTCCTTTTACCAGTTTTGGTTTTTTATATGATATCAGTCCTATTTTTAAAATTGTATATTAGACTCAACTCCACTACCGTGCAGACGTAAACGAGAAAATTACGTACGTAAACGAGAAATTGGTTTTCCACAATCTGATACTACCTTTTGCGTATAGGCCGAACCATTCTCAACTTGGTCACCTCTTTATAGGTTTTTGGTTTGGTTTTAATTTGTTGTTATTTGTTTTATTTCTTTAGTTTTGGTGCGTTGATATCACTCCTCTGAAGGGCAGAACCACTCTCAAACTGGTGGCCTCTTCACCAGTTTTTGGCTTTGTTTATTTTGCTTTGTTTTTAGAGTTGGTTTATTTTCGAGGATTGGACGTGAATCCAATTTCTTTGGCAATGTTGTTTAGATTTATCGTGCTTCACTAGTGTGTGTCTAAGCACGCACGTCAGTGTACACGTTGTCATTGTCCGAACTTTGGCCGTCCAATGAGATACGATGCCAACAATACTAACAATGGTTATAACAATATTTTCGTACTTACGCGCCATCCCACGCCATCCTCATTACACCCCTAGGCTCCAAACCATAAAAGGTACGCAGTACGTATCGTACTGCAGCCATTCGTCCAATTTTATAGCTGGAAGCCTTCTCGTTATCTCGGTATCGATGAATAATCACCCTATGGAACTTAACATGGGGATGAGCGGACTATAATTAGCTAGCTAGCTAGTTAGTTACACATTTGCAAAGTTATTGAGGGTCAGATTTTGTATTGAAAGCAGCTTAGCTGTCATTCCTACACGAGTTAATTTTGGTCAGATGGGTCATTGCTCTTGATTTCTACTCAATTTAAGCTTTTGTACCGCATTATTGTTTTTCCTCAAGTAGCTGAAATGTGCTCAACTATGCTTCAGGATATAAGACACTGACGCTATGGCGTCGCGCTACAATGGTTTACAACCTCGATAATTGAAGTGGTGTGATGTTTGTTGTGATGATTAACTTTGACTTTGACTTTGACTTTATTGAGCTGAAAGACCCCAAAGAACATGCGCTCAAAACTAACCTACTTAACTAGCTTAACCTAACTTAAAACTATAACCATAACAACTGGATGATTAACTTTAACTTTAATACCAATTACATCTGTGGTGCCATTTGGCTGTGCAGCATACAATATTTCAGATTACAACCTTGGTAATACAATCTTCATAGGAAGACAAAAAAAGGCAACAGTAAAATCAATGCAGTACACAGTACCAGGCAAACACTCAACAGGGTAGCACGCATAGGCAGAATAACAAGTGATCAGAGCGTGAAACGTTAACATTTAACGCAACGGGTACCCACAAGGAAATAGCACGTAGCGGGAACCCAGTGAATCATTTAATTTAATCGATGTAACTCACAGCAAAATCAGTAGATTCCCTCACATAACCATCGAGTCGGTTTTTAAAAGTATTAGTAGTGGGTGCGAATACAACAAACGGTGGTAGAGAGTTCCATAATGGGATAACTCTGTGAAAGAAGTAATTCTTAGCAAAATTATGCGACACATGTTTAGGAAAAAGTTTAAAAGGGTGGCCGCGCGTTCGGGAGGACAAGTTTAATACAAAAATTGCTCTAGCGTATGGGCCACCATAGTTTTGAAATAAGATCTTGTATGTGGTAGTAAGACTGCCGCGAGTAAACCGCCACCAAAGTGAGGGTAGTTTTAGAAACTGAAGTCGTTGAGTATATATATGGTTTGACATGACATCCACCCTCTTGGTAACCCGACATTGCACCTTTTTGATAGCACTGAGGTGTTTATGCAGGTAGGGGAGCCAAAGGTCCACTCCGAATTCCAGAATGGGCCTCACTAGCGTAAGGTATAACCGCAAATACACATTTGATTTTCGTGAAGTAATAGTTCTGTTTATCAACATGATCAAACCAGTTGATTTACGTATAATGCTGGCAATGTTTACCTGGAAGCTAAGGTCTGGATCAATAATTATCCCAAGATCGGTAAGGTTAATTTGGGAGTTAAGTTTTGCGTTACCCCAATAATACGTAGTGATGCGATTCCGCCTCCCGAAGTGCATCAAGAAGGATTTGCAGGGGTGAATTGGTAAATGCCAGGTGCAAGACCGGAAGTACAGTTTATCTATATCATGTTGCAGGTGTACACCATTTATGGCCTGCGAGATGGATGAATCAATTTTAGTGTTATCCGCATATTTCACCAGATGGTTTATACAGTTCGAACCGAAGTCATTAAAGTAGAGGGTGAAAAGCAGCGGGCCCAGAACTGATCCCAGTACAACTCCGCTAGTAACTGTCACGGAATTTGAGGTGAACCCCTTAACGGTGACACAATGGGTAGAGCCAACTGAGAATCCACTGTTTTGTTGGACCTGTGATACCAAACATTTGTAATTTATGAATTAGCAAATCATGTGGGACCTTATCGAAAGCCTTCATGCAGTCTAGGAACAAACAATCAACCGGTGTATTTTTGTCCAATGCATCACAAACAGAAAGAGTAGAATACAAGCAAATTTGTAATGGTTGAGAAGCCAGAGCGAAAACCATGATGGTTTAGTGCGATTAAATCTTGCATTGTAACAAATTCAGTAATATGCTCTTTTAAGACGGATTCGAATAATTTTGACAGGTGGCAGGTGATACTAATTGACCTGTAGTTATTTGGATCGGAGTTACTTCCTTTTTTTTTTTAAATCCGCGTAATGGTAGCTTTACGCCAGGATGAGGGAAAATAGATTGTGCATAAAGTTTATTAAAGAGTACAACAATTCGAGAATAAGGAGTTCTTGACAGTGCACGAGGAACGAAGCTGGAATTCCGTCTGGACCGGTTGCAGATTTACAATTTAATTTAGAAAACGCCCTTTTAAGATTATCAGCATAAGTGAAGTGAATTGTTTCAAAGGATTAATTTAAACATGGGATTACTTGCTTACTGAATGCTGGATTTCTTAGTGATAGGGTTTTTATTAGCCTTCAGTCAAACACACGCCAGCGACTTTTCTGGGCTGCACCAAAAGGGGAATGTCACGGGGCGCCATTTTCGGGGAGGGGAGGCGGCAAGTGTGTATGGGAGGACACGTACACGTATCCGGGAAGGGGGCAGGAGAGTTGGGGTTAAAGTAATTGTGTGGGGGGGGGGAGGGCATATGTGGGAGCCATTCACATGTTCGGTCTTCGGTTTGATTTAAAACCAAAGACCAACACCTGAGGTGCCAGAGGGAGGCGGAGAGATATTCAGAACCCACACTATGGGAGTGCAGGAATGAGATGCGGCAGGGGAAGGGGGAGCAGAGTGGTTAAAGGGGGTGCGCAGCATGCGCACGGGCATAACTAGTTTACATAGAATGCCTTACAAAGTAAGTTTGCCATCAGGGAAGGGTCACTGGTAAATGACCCACCGTCTATTTTTAAGGCGTCCAATAACGGGTCCGGTCTTACTAGATGACTTGGCGTATTGGAAAAAGGCCTTGGTATTGTTAACAGTCTTATTCGCTAAGTTTTCCTCGTAAAGTTTTTTGCATGGACATTGCGTTTAAGAATTTTTGAGAGATTGTTGTACTGCTCTAACACGTTACTATTTCCATTTCCAGTTTTCCGAAAAATTTGACTAGAGTTTTTGACACCGACGATGCGTAGTTGCAGTAGCATACGACATCCAAACTGGCCTACGTTTAACGGTTGGAGTAGTGGTATAACTACAGCGCTTAACAGTGTTTAAGATTTTATTTGAGAACACATTCCAGTGTAGAAGGGTTGGTTCTGGGCAAGGAGGATCGGAGTCCTGCAGTTCACAGTATACAGACTCTACGTTGCTAAAATCAAATTCTAAGCGACATTTACCGGGAATTTGTTGCGGTGTAAACTGTAAACTAATTTTCAACAACATCGTGACCACTGGCACCCAGCCTACCAATATGTTCGACAGAGTTAACAATCGTTGGGTTAGAGCTTAATACTAAATCTAAAACTGAGTTACCCCTAGTAGTTTTACCAACGTGCTGTGTCAAGGAAAGCTGCAACACGAGCTCCAAGAAGGCCTGGCCTTCAGTGTGCGTGGTAAACATATTCCAGGTAATAAATCGAAAGTTGAAATCACCCAAGATGATGAGATTTTCATGCCTAACTGATTTTAAGAGATTTAAGAAGCATTCGTTATTTTCGTCGCTAGAATTAGGCGACCAATAAATAACACCACAAAGGTAACCAGTATTGTTAATTGAAAACTTGATCCCCGAGCTTGACTCGAACGAGGCGATTGGCGAGTACAAAGTTGCTGGTAAGTCGCCGTGTACATATATAATCGTACCACCAATGTGATGTTGCCCCTTATCGTTTCTGGCGATAACTGAGTAATTAGGGAATTGAGGTGGAATAGTCTCCGGTCTGAGCCAAGTCTCAGTGATAGCAAATATTACAGGTTTGTGCAGAATAAGTAATAAACTCATTTCGGCATATTTATTACCAATGCTGCAAGCGTTTGTATAAAGAAAATTCATTTGGCCGTGGATTTCAATCGAATCCTGGTGTTGTAAGAAGGAGGGGGAGGTTGCATCTGAAAAGTACCATGGGTCGGCGACACAGTGGCTTCCGCCGCAGTAGTGGATCGTGTTGGTTTAGCCGGTCGGTGTGGCGCTTGGTCTGAGTTGCTTCGTTTTTGTGCTGCGGCACAATAGTTGGTGAAGAGACACTGTTAACAGAAAGATGCTCCATATCATAGTCATAGTCTGGGTCAGACATCTCAGTGTGCAACTAACGTGTGCTATCATTTACCGCATATGCGAGACTTGCATGAGAATGTGCTTGGTTTACATCGTTACTTATGGTAGGTGGTGAGGTAGAGACCGATAGTTGCCCCTCGGTGGGTCCTGTAACTTGCTGGGTTCGAACTGGTGCGGGAGTTATGTCAGGCACAGGCTTAACAAATTGTATATGACCATTCCGAAGCCGAAGCGGTAGGTTTGTTCCAAGACGTTAGTGCTGAATGCCAACAATAGTTCTTGAGCGGTTCACTTTTAGTTCAGAATGTTCAGCATGCCGGCTGTACATTGTACAGCACGGGTAGTTGTTGGAATTAATAACTGAACGAAGGGCTAAGCTATTAAAAGCACCGACGAGGCATCGCACTAGGCTTCAAAGATGGAGCGACTAGAGAAGATTGTTCATGCCCAAAATCCGGTAGTATTGTTTTTCAAAGAATATACCGAGTCGCACCGTGGCATGACGGCACAGGATCCATTACCGCCAAAACAGCCCGGACAGCCAATCGAAGTACTGCAAGGAAGCACGGTGACTAGTGGCTTTGCAAACAACCAAGTTTAAAAGGATAAATGCACTCTGTTTACGCTGTTAGCCGTCGAAAAAAACATTTACTTTAGTAAAAAAGCAAACTATAATAAACGGAGATTCAGTTTTTTTTATGAGCTTTCGTTTCCGTCTTATCCTCACTTCCTCCGGCATGGCTGCCTCCTTCGTTTAATCCTTGGCCTGAACCGGAAGTAAGTTTGAAACTTGAAGATGGCCTATTGGTGCTGCTTGTTCTACAAACATTATCGTTCTTCTTTGCTAGGCTTGTCGCCGTTAAGAGGTGGTACGTTTATTCCACCACTGAAGCAGTCCAAAAGGTAAACAGGAACAGGATTCCATCAGTGATTGATTTGTATTGTTCAACCTAATTTTGGTTTCCTTTTATACAGGGTGAGGCAGAAAGGACGGAACACCCTTGGCAATCAAAGATGGTTAATGTTAGGACAATGAAACTTTGCATGGTATGTAGGCGAACGGGGAGCCAACTAACCATGAATCGACCACTGACCTTGACGCATATTTTCAAGGTCATCGTTATGCTAACTTTTTAACTATGCTTCGTAGAACCCCAGTGTAAATTAGAAACTTGTAGACAGTGTCAAAGCATGGTCAATGCAAAAAAAAAAACAGAACGAAATTCGGTACGTTAGTTTAGGAGTTACGGGCATTACAAGAATCATTCTGTTGTGCTGGCCGAGTGGCTTTCCTGCCAAACAGTTCTGTCAGGCTGTTTCGTACACCATGCATTGTATTGGTAGGTAATGGTGTTGGCAGCATACGCAAATTGGCATAATTCATTAACCATGATCAGCTCTGAAACAAAATCAGAAATGTTAACCTGAGGGAGGAACAACATTAGTTTCATTTCTATAGACGACCACGGTGACTATAAACTATGCCACTTGCACAAGATGCTGTAGTTTGCAGCACCATTCTATTTATACGTGTAATGTAGCAGGTTGTGTTGAGCTAGTGTCGAGTCATCAGTGTGTCAGTTGTGGTTTGTTTTCAAGCATGCTTCATCTACTTTGAGGACCACTGGACTTAATTTTACACTCACCGTTTGGCAGGAAAGCCACTCGGTCAGCACAACGAAATGATGCTTGCAATTTTCGTAACTCCTAAACTAGCGTACTGAATTTCGTTCTGTTTTTTGCAATGGCCATGCCTTGCCAATGTCTACAAGTTTCTAATTTACACTGGAGTTCTACGAAGCATAGTTAAAAAGTTAGCATCACGATGACCTTGAAAATATGTTCCAAGGATGTTCCGTCCTTTCTGGCCCACCCTGTATATTAATACAGCAAATTTCTTCCATTTCTTACATTACTTTGTTGTTGTTGCTTTAATTTTCCATTTTCTTGGGCTAAATCGTATATTTTTTTCAGTACTTTCAGTACTAATCCCCTTGTTCCATTTGATTCAAATTTTTTTTTTTAAGTTGCTGCTAGATTTCAGTTTTAAACTTTCCCCACTAACCACTCTTTCTCCAAGACAAAATCCTTTAGCACATTCGGATCATTATAGCCAAACTGCATTTTGCCATCAAACTGTATAACAATAAAAAAAAAATATATATATATATATATAAAACAAGTTTAAACGTGTACCGACCAAGAGTATTGGGGGACTCAGGGTAAGGAGGCAGGTAGAGCAGAATGGTCACAGTAGTCGTTACAAGTGCATGCAGGACCAAATCATACCTGCAACAAATGTATCATAAAAAAAAAAAACAATGTATAAAGTAGTCTTGTGTAGCGAAAAAAACTATTAAACCATAACTCCCTTAATAGTGAAGTATACTGAGGTTCCTAACAATTTGCTCCAATACAAATTTAAGCTAGTTTTTCAAGTAATAGTTTTATAATCTGCCCATCAGACTTTGTGCCAAAACAGTGTGGAGGTGGACCCTCTGGCACTCGTTGCGCCAGGTCCCTCGACGGCCTAGCTACGCCTCTGAGCAAGCTTATGTGGATTATGGGCATAAGCCTAAAAATGTATGCAGAGGAGAGGGCAAAGGATGAAAACTGTCAACGTGATTATGACAAATTGCTAGAAGTTGCGTGTTTAGTCAAGTTTCTTGAAAATTTCCAGAAGAAGTAAGACTTTTCTTAATTGATAAGGGAAACTTGGGTACAGTTGAGTATGCAGCCCAAATGGATACGGACTACTTTGCTTGTAAAGTGAAGTTGAAAGTGTGAAATCTCACCAACACAAAAAAATTATTAAAGCAAAAACAAACGTCAAGAGACAGAACAAAGCACGAGTCCAAAATTTCCCAGTTCTTGATAGGAAATGGGAATGATAGTAATGGGAATTCTGACCACAACCGTCTAGAGAAACATTTTACCAGTCTAGTTCGTCCCAAAGAAACAATGGGGGTTCCTGTGGAAAATATTGGAAAGGGAAGGGTAACGTTGTAAATAAATTACTCGTGTGAGCTCGGAGACCACAATAACGTACAAGGTGGATGGTAGGAAGTTCAAATGGAAGTATTCTGTGATGACACTTTATTAAGAGATCAAAATAGCCCTAGACCTACAAACACATGAAAACTTTATTAGTTCCAAACTCCAAGGAAAGACAGTAGCCATTTTCATACAATCACCGACCGATGACACAAAAATCGACCGCTGACGCCCAAAGTGACGTAACACTTAAGTCTTTTATGAACGGACTCGCTGGAATGAATGATGAATACAATGGACACCATTGTCACGAAAAAAGTGTTATTGATCACCATCATTTGCTCACCAATCACCCTTGTGTTGCTAAGGGTGTTGTTGAGCAGGTTTACACTAAACACTTGCCAATAAGTACTTTTATTACTTATGGTCTAATCACCTTCCTTTAGCTCAATCGGGAAACACGTGACGACAATCGAAACCATCGTTATAGTGTCCGCGGCCTATCTTGAGTTCTCCGCAGAACGAACACAGAATATCGATTGTACGTTTTCAGTAGCAGAGTGCCTTGTTGATATCCAAGGTGGTTACGAAAAACAATGGCGGCCATCGATTAAAGCCACCCCCCCCCCACCCTCAGGAAGACGTAGCCGCTCACAAAATACTTGCAGGACTCAAGTTACACCGCGCACACAATAATTACATTGACGTAAATAGTCCTATAGCAAAACACTACTTGGATGTCCGCCATCTTTAGTTGATGGATTGAACAGAAAAACCGGCTCCTGCAGTCGATGAGTACGATGCGTCAACGGTGACGTCACCCTGAGGTATCGAAGACTTCACCGAGCGTTTATGAACTACTTTGATGAGACCGGGCTTCAGCATTGAGTTGTTCGATGAGTTTACGAAAGTGCCCATATTGTTAAGCCGCTTACACAAACGTGACGGTTTTGTAAAATGATACTAGTGCATAAATTTTTGCGTGACACTGGTTGAATCATTGCTGTTGTTTACAGTAGGATTACGAGTCAAAATAATTCTTCTA
>JAHWFP010131124.1:0-14675 GCA_023313725.1 Lithobius niger | reverse complement strand
GAAAAAGAACTTTCTGCAATCACGTCAAAACGGGGGTGCCACTACTTTAAGTGGACGTTCCCTGGAGGTCCCGCCGCCACCACGGACAGAAAAGAAACCACCATAGTTTATATTTACTTATTTTTGCTTACAGTATGTTACTTTGCACAACGTGCAAAGTCGTGTGCATATTTATTATGTATTTTGAGTCTGCAAGATAGATAACCTAGTCAAGTTACTGTTATTATAAAAACAGTGCAGCTAAGTCGAAATAGATTAACGAACATTTGGCTGACGGAATATTTAGAGTTGAAATGGAAGGTTTCATGGAAGACTGTCGAATATCACAATAATGCAAATTGACGAGATAGGCCTTCCTCAAAATTTATTTGGTCATAACAGTATGCTGCATAAATAAACACTGGTAAAAATTATGTGTAATGATTTTTTTAATCCTTTTTAAGTGTAAATGAGAATGGGAATAAGAAATTTAGAATGGCTGATTTTATCTATTTAGTAATACTGTGCATGGATTAAATCAAGTATTTGTTGAGAAAACTAAATGTCTCTTTAGAGGTTTTACTTTATTGTGGCAAAACTAAATGCTTTAGAATGGCAGCAGTATAACACAAATTATCAGGTTCCACCCTGATAACAAACAGTACACTACAAGCACAGTACGAAAAAAATGTAAGTAAAACAGTCCGCTAAGCGTACTAACATTGTTTTGTTGTTACCACAGCCACACGTATGCAGACTTGGTAATATAATTAAAGCAGTGGCCTACGTTACGGAAGCCATAACAATGTAACACCAAACAAACATCACAAGACACAGAAATGTGGATAATAGAAGTTAGTGGAAGACTTATTGTTTCATCTCATTCATTGTTTGCGTCCATGAGATTATACAACATCCTTGTTTCGCACAAGTTTTATCCTTCGACACTCATTAACAATCATCTAATATTCAAGAAATCCATTGCAGATGTATCAACAAAACTTGCACTGATCTTTGGTTCTCTCGCAGAACTTTAATTGTTTAGTGAAATATCACTGACAGACTCACTGTGAAACACATATTTTCAGCTTGTTTTGCGCTGATCTCAGCCATCGCAAGGACATCGTCTTTAGAAGAGTTTAAGTTGTAAAGATCTAGTGTTGGTAAACCGTATCATGGAAGACATAGCCTGATTTCACACACTCCAACGATTCCTTCAAGTCCCACAGATTTGTTACATTGGATGTATAAACATTGTATGCAAAGAAACACCACCGTAGCATTTCACTTCTTTTCATTATAAGGGTCGTGCAAAAATGCATCCTTGTGTGAACTATTTAACCAACTTGAGTGATCCCCGGGAACAGGGAGTTATATAATTATGGATTTTGCTTTATCTGAAGCGCAGTATTATTTCGAACATTTACTTAATATTTTATTCACGACCTAAAGTTAGTTAATTTACGTTATAATGTTTTGTAACATGGGTTTTGACGGCAAGGTATAATGGAAGACAGTGGCTCTCAAAAATTATT
Source organism: Lithobius niger (assembly GCA_023313725.1). NCBI lineage: Eukaryota > Metazoa > Arthropoda > Chilopoda > Lithobiomorpha > Lithobiidae > Lithobius > Lithobius niger. The sequence continues at coordinate 13,161 of JAHWFP010131124.1, read as the reverse complement.
TAATTCATCATTATAAATATAGAGAATTACATCGTTTCGTCCATTTTAAGCAGGCGACAGAAAGAGAAGGAGATGGGTTGACGAACTATATGCGCAAACACTGAATCCCACAATGTTATAGATTTTGGCATGTTGTACATACCAACATTTTAGGCACTATGAAAGATTTGGGCAAGCAATAGCGACATATTATGTTAATGTCTTTGGATCGATTACACTGTTATGATGTAATGACGCGTCGTTATTACAGACTTCCAACATTATTTTGAGAGTACAGCGCACGTCCCTCAAATAATGTCCTTTTCTTTATTTTAGATGCTAACCCGTTTCAAATTTTTCTTATCGTAATTGAAGCAAATGTACAATTTACTTTGTGGAATCAGAAATGCTGCAAATAGTTCGTTCGTTCACTCTGTGTTGCAAACTACGTGCATCTATTTTTTTTAAACTTTATTTTCATACTTGGTTTTTCGTGTTTTTGCATCTTATTTTCTCAACGTGGCCGTTCTGAAGTGGACACAACGAAGTCTCTGGCTACCCTACTATGAAAGAGAATCCAAATCGCACAAAAGTGACGGTAACGTGGGAAAAGAGATTTTTACACACTTAAAACCGAACAACTGAACTGTTACAACTACAGTTTGCATAGCCTAAACAGGCATCTGAAACATCTTGAATTAACCAGACAAAGACACCCAATTCGCGGCTTTCTTCGGCTACTCGTAGTTCACGCTTGTCGTCTTAGGCTGGCAGTTTGATCTGGTAAGCCTTGATTAAAGCCCGAAAAGAGTAATAAATACCATTTATTCCACAAAACACTCCCAAACATATAATAAAAACATCGAAACATATGACATGTAAGCCAAGGTAACTACCCTTAATTTTAAGATGAAAAACAGAGGGCCATATGAGAGAGAGCATGGTACCCGTAAAACTGCCGATAAGCCCCATGAGAATAGCAAAATGAGGAACTGAAACTGCAATGCCAACAGTGATGAGGACAACGAAGATTCGCAGGCCTAATCCCCAGACTTTGAGCTCCCCATCTAAGGCATAACAGGAGGGGAATTTGGTCTGTGGGGCCCCTTTAAAGAAGGCTGTTGATAGCAAGTCCACAGTGGCATAGTAAGGGAGGGGATAGGAGAGGAGAGCTTTGATGACGAGGATGAAGTTGATGAGACCGCGGAAGCCTCTACTTGGTAAGTTGATGGTTATTTCTTCTTGGGTAAGGTCTCCCCATGTCAAAAAACAAACGTACGCAAAGATGCCTTTGAACAGGGCAGCAGCGATGTGACTCCAGTTGAGCATGCAGTTGAATTTAGAACGATCCTTGAGGCATCCTTCGAGCGAGGGCAAGAAGATTTGGGATGTGTAACTGAAGACCACAATGCCTAAACTGATGGGGAAGTGGTAAACGTCAATGGCGACTTCTACTTTGTTCCAGTACCAACTCCCAGCTTGCGTCAAACAATAGCCGATAATGATTATGTTGATGGCCAAGTGTACCATGGAACACCAGAAACTAAGGAAAGATACGGAGTGAAGAGTCTTGAGGAAGGCGCAGGGTAACAACATCATGCCGGCCACCATCATCCAAGCCTGCGCATCCAAGGAGGCGGTTGGGAACATCCCGGCCAGCAAATCTCCACACAGAACAATATACAGAATACAGGTCATCATGAGCTCTATGATTTGAGCGCAATTGACTAGAGTGCCGCCGTATTTTTTGCCCATGACGCACTTGGCAATGCTGACGTAGCTGTCTCGTACTCGCACTTCTTCGCCACGCTCGTTGGTTTCGTAGAGGCATTGGATCAGGATCTTCCCCGTGTGACAGCAGATGTAAGCTACAAAGACCATAGCAAACACTCCCCAGTAGCCGCCATTTTTCACAGCATACGGCAATGAGACGATGAACATTCCCTGTAAACAGAAAAAAAAAATCATTATAATTCAAAACCATTGGATCACATAGCTACAAGAAACAAACATCGGAGAAAGAAAGGTTGTCTTCTGATGGGCAACAACTCCAGAACTACATATCATGGCACTGAGTTTAAATTTTTGAAACTTCTTTGGCGCTTGTTCACGTTTACACAGAAGAAATGGCAAGCCTAATATGAAACCTAAAAACATATAAATACTCAACAGAGTTGGCACTTACTATGGTTAAAACATAAAAAGATGATGAGAAGCAGACCAAGCTGCACACAACTGGCCTCAAGTTAGCGTCCACCATGTAAGAATGACGTTATATCCTATATTTACAAAATGCATAACACTGAGGCCGCCCGCGCACTGAGCAACTTGGCCGCGCGGCCAGGTTGCTGCAGCCAATGAAAATGATTATTGCGTGGTTTTACATAAACGGTAAGCATTCCCATTGGCTGCAGTGACCTGGCCGTGCGGCCAAGTCGCTCAGTGCACGGGCGGATTAAGTCTTTAAACTCTGCCATCTCTGCATGATAGGAAAATATTTTACTGAATTCAAAACTCTCTTTCCGTTTACACAAATGGTATATGCTTCTAAGTTCAGCCTAATTTTTTAGAGTTGTTCCCTGTAAAGGATTTTGAGTGTTGTCAACGTCGATATCGTGCTTAGCGCGCTTTGCCTGATTTACAACTGTTTTCATGTGCCCAAGGGCCTATGGCACTGACCCACGTAGATGTGTGGGCATTCTTAGCACATAGTTACATACACAGCGGCCCTATTAGGTTCTAACCCTGGCATTTATACGGTTTTTTGGTTTTATATTCATCTTGTTGGATCTTCTGTTTGTAGGCTACCGAAGCAGAGGTTTGAAAATAGAAATTTAATGCCGTTATTGTGGGGTTCATGCCCGTCACAAAGCATCCTCTCTTTCTCCATTTACCGGACCCAGAAAGTAATATCTGAAGTTTTAAAAACACATTTGTCTATTGCTAGATTTTTGTTCAATTCAGCTTAACTTTGCTGGTGTCCATTCCTGGTGTACCCCTGGAGAAGCTTACTGGCTTTAAAGTGTCCGCGGCCTATCTTGAGTTCGCTGCCAGAACGACACAGATAATCAATTGTATGTTTTTGGTAACAGAGTGCCTTGTTGATATCCAAGATGGTTACAAAAACAATGGCGGCCGTCGACTAAAGCCGCCCCTTCCAGGAAGACGTACCCGGTCATAAATACCTGAAGGACTCAAGACAGGCCGCAGACACTACAGTGTTAAGATAAGCCAAGACGTTATTCAACATTTCTCAATAATAACTTGAAGGCAACAAACTCATGCAAAAACGGGAAGCAACACGTCTCTTTAACCTCCCCCCGCCCCCTCCCAGAAGGTTAAAACACATAGTGATGAAATCTTAAAACCTAATTATCTTAATTCTAGTGAAACTGGACCAAAACTCTCTAGACAGTTTTGTTTGGGGAAGGGTTCAAAGGGTTTTACAGCGGGCGTTAACCACTCCAGGTCATCTGCCCGACGAAGCCCACGGCAACAATGAAAGTCGCATACTAACAGCTGACAACATAGCGATGCCATCTGCTAACGTAAGGCAGACCTATGGTTGGTTAAGTCATGGTCCATCGATCCTATTATCCGAAGGTTTTGGAAGACGAGAAAAGAAAAAGTTACTTTACAGCCTTTTAAGAGCTTCGGTAATATCACACATGCACATAAAAGAACATCGCAAAAATGTCATGTCACTATGATTTTTAAAGTGCTGTAAGTTTGCAGAGTTTAAACTGTCACTACTCATCACACCGACACCGATAAAATTTAGAGGGTCCTTCCTACTGCAGGTTTTGGAACTACACCGTACAATGCAATGGCTTACTAACCGTTAGACTAGTTCAGTTTTCGTGGTACGTACGGCGTTATTACAACACTTTCGTCATTTTCGTTGTTGCAAAGTATCCATATCATCAAGAATTTATAGGGTTGGGGAGGAGAATTTGTGACTGCAACCCATACTGAAACGCCTTAGATACATTCACATTAGTTCAGTCTTAGTTTATAGAGGGCGCCACGTGTTTTGTGTGGGAAATTCAACTCAGTTTTTAGCCTAAAATTAAACTAAACTAAACTAAACTAAACGAATCTAGCTTATATTTAATTATTATTTACCCTAGCGTTTAGTTGTAATTTAGTTTACTTTAGGTTTGGGCTGAAAAATGAGCAAAAATTACCAGATAGAACACGTGGCGCCCTCTGAAAACTCGGACTGAACTAATACCCCCAAACCAAGATTAATTCAACAACCTATGAAATATATATGGAAGCATCCTCGATATCACTAACTTAACCATACAGTTACAACAGTGTTCCTGGTATAAGTATACATTGGATACCCAACTGTGTACTCTTCACTCGGCACGTTAATTCTAACAGTGAGGTGCTATAAGTATCCAATGATTGATTGATATTTTTATTGAGCATAAACAGTCCGACAACCATGGACTCCAAAGTATACCAACAATCCTTGGAACTCCATATTGCTCGGAGCTCGTGGCCCACTGTGATTGTTGAAGCATCAAGGACGAGGGAACAAACTGGTAGAAAAAAAATGCCAACAAATGCACTGTTGCATTGTTGGCTCGTGATGATATTAAAATGAACAAATTGGCCTACAAAATGTACGTACGTTGGGTTCGTCCATTTACTTCAACTCAATCTGATGTTGTATGGTAATAAATATTTATACACATACTGTGCAACATTGGGTCAATATAGGTGATTTATTGTGTAGTTTTTACGTTCTCAAAGGCATCACATCCTCGGCTGCACCTCAGACATTACCCTCTCCTCTTGGCCATAAAAACTATACAGTAAATCACTTATACCAGAGCCACCTGCAGTAAAGGCCGTATCATCTTTGCCTCCCACAATGCTCCGCAAAATGGCAAATCGAATAACGACGCGGCAAGTTTGCCAAGTGGCGTCATCAGTTGACAGAATTTGAAACCCTCGTCGGTCAGTTTGAAATTTCACCGCTTGGTGTAGAGATGGCAGCACCTAGCAAACTTGCGCTTCCTTCTGTGTCAATGGTTGATTTTACTTGCCTAATTTGCCTTGATCTGATCCGGCCTTTACTGTAGGAGGCTCTGCTTATACAGACCCATTCTTGCAAAAGTATGGTATGGTTATAACTGTATTGCTTATTTATCTATCTAGTCGGTTGTGGCTGGCGGAAATAGAAACGTTTCGAATAAGGCTATTTGTTTGAAAATATCGGCATAAAAGTTGATGTTTGCTCTGTATGGGCTGAAAGTAAGGTAAATATTGCACTGTTCTGTTTTTTTTTATCTGTTTTGTTTTGTTGCTTGAGAGCAAAATGGCCGATCCAGTATATTATTTCATCCTCTCTTTGTCACATATTTTTTGTACGACAAAAGATTCATATGCAGGATAAATGATGAAGATGCAGCTGCTGTCATATTTGGGCGCAGGAGTATATTAACCCTGTGTGTCAAGGCGTCCAGATAAATGGACACTCAAGAGGCGGGCCGAAAACCAAGTCCCAGCTCGCACTGCAAGCTTTGTGAGTGGGCCCCGCGGACCCCGAGCAAAGTGAGCGGCAACAGCCCAATGGTCAGCGTCCTCGTCTCCAAACCAAGAGAATGCTGGCTCGAACCCTGCGACCGACTCAATGGGACTTTAAAAAAATCACAACACATAATGCGTGACTCAAATGGTTAAACAAGCGGCTGCAACGAATACCTAGTTGCAACTGGTCTTCTGTATACTTTCACCACTTTCGGGTAACTTCTGCTAAGTCATACTTACGGGTTTTTTTTTTTTCTAAACATTCATTTTAACTAACTTTTTTACGCTGAATCTAATGGTAAAAACCGTTTGTCTTTATTTAGTACCGTTCCACAGCCGATGGGCTCACTTGTCGGTCATTTCCAACCACGTTTGGGCCACTTACGTTTCATACTTACGGGTATTTTTATTTATTTTTTTGTATCCCAGGTAACTAATGGTAGGACGATGAATCTAAATGGTGAAAACTGTTTGTCTCTATCTGGTACCGTTCTGAGGTCGAAAAAGACGACATACGTATGGACAAGAATTTATAGGGTTGGGGAAGAGAATTTATGAATGAGACCCCTTCTGAAACGTCTTGGATACATTCGTATTAGTTCAGTCTTAGTTTATAGAGAGTACCACATGTTTTATGTGAGCATTTCTACTCAGTTTTTAGCCTAAAATTAAACTAAACTAAACGAAACTAGCTTGATTTTAATTATTATTTAGCATAGCTTAGTTGTAATTTAGTTTAGTTTAGATTTGGGCTGAAAAATGAGCAAAAATTATCAGATGGAACACGTGGCGCCCTCTGAAAACTCGGACTGAACTAATGGGGACGAATCCAAGGCCCGCTGAGATAGTAGCTGCGCTGAGTGGAGCGCAGCTACTATCTCAGCGGGCCTTGGACGAATCTAACGTGTTTCAATAGGGACTTTTTAGAGTTACAAATTCTCCTCCCAAACCCTATAAATTCTTGATATGGACGGACAAAGTCGTCACTACAACATTCCCAGCTTTCGCTGATAAAAGACTACACACACACACAAAAAGAAGCTGATAACGAGAGAACCAACACGGGAATCGAACCAAGAAACCTCCACTCGTGACAGGAACGAAAGAAAGACTGTCCACAACAACGGAATTAAGTTCCGCACTATAGTTTGTTCCAAATTATGTTTGCAGGAAACTAACTACATGACGTCACGTTTCCTTCCACTACGAGTACAAAAAAAACACGTAAATATTCCACTCGTAGCCTCTAATAGTAACTGTGTACAGTCTACAAGGGTAATATCCACATGTTTTTGCACTCGTAGTGAAGGAAACTAGTGAAGGAAAGTAGGATGAGCACTCTAACCGTTCAACCGCCAATTAGCACTATACCAACCAACATTTCCTTTTACAGTAAACATAGCAGCGGTGATGGTTAGAAAAGAAGGCCTTAAATTATTGTCAAACCCTCTTCTTTTACAGCAATAACATGACAAGAGGGAGCATTGAGCAGAGCATGCTTGTTTCTGATCGATCACTCCCTCCAGGAAGGGAGGCAATAGCCTCTCTACCCCCAAGAGCGATCGATTTGCAACGCAGCAGGTTTCGCGCCAGCCAGGTCTAGTCTGGAATGGGGGCCTTAATCCGGCCAATCGGATTGGCGCTCTTGGGGGGCCTGATTGTTCACCCTTTAGAGTGCGCTTTAGTTGACATGTACACGGAATTCCCCATTTAAGGGAACACCTCTTGATAAAACAGTTATAGCACGTCGTAAGCTGACATTGTGCTTTGCGTTGTGGCCGGGTACGCGAAGCAACGGGGGAACTTGGGCCTTTCATTTGACTTGAGTGGGATTCTGAGTTGCACGAATAGACTGACTGTCACAGGAATATCTGGACTGAAGGTGACAAGAATATTTGGACTGATTGTCACAGGAACAGCATGGGGAGGGAGGAGGTTTACTGGGCATACAGAAAATGGGAGGGCATAAAAGAGGGGCCTATGTTAACCATTTCCCAGCCTTCCGAGTATGCCCCTGACTGTTTGTCACAGGAATATCTGGCCTGATAGTCACAGGAATATCTGGCATGTTTGTCTATGAATATGTGAACTATACGACCAGGGGTGGAAAGGCTTTTGGACTGTAGAAACCATTTGCATCAAGATGCTAGACAGAGAATTACTAGTCCACTGAACTATACACTTAACTTGTGATATTCTGATCACTCTGTTCTCTAAGAAAAATTACTTCGTATATTTGACCTAGTTTTGCCTTCCTTGGTCTACCTTGTAGATCGCTTAGTAAATAACTGCTGATGCAAAGGCTTAATTACCAAATGCAGGCTTAATCACGCAAATATTAGCCTAATCACGCAACTATAACCTAATCAGGTAAATATAGCTTAATTACCAAATATAGGCTTAATCATACAAATGTAAGCCTATTCTCGCAAATATATGCCTAATCAGGTAAACATAATTTATGCCTAATTACCAAATGTATGCTTAATCACGCAAATATAGGCCTAATCAGGTAATAGGCCTAATTACTAAATATATAGGCTTAGTCATACGTTCGAGGTCATTATTTGTGCCACTACGTTGTCTAGAGCAATCTGAGAAGCATTATATCTTCGTTTCGGAGCGAGAGGTAAAGCCCCGTATATTACTGGATGTCAGTGGGAAAGCAAAAGATAAAATGCTTCACAGATCGGGGTATAAATAATGACTTGGAGGGTGTGTAAAGTTATCAATACAGACGTTCAGTGTGAGTTCCATTGATTGTCATATATGTACGTAAGTGATAAGCTTAATACAAGTATGTATTGTTCTACGGAAATGCTTACGGCGCGGGTTTGGTTCCGCCCCATTCAGTATACAGGATGCCAACTAAAGTGTTACGAGTCGATAACCTGAGAATAATAATGGTAGAAATGAAATGATGGGTGTGATGGGGGGGGGGGGGGCCGACGTTTACATGAGAAATAAAGGAATGACCTTGAGCTGATATTTCAAGGTCATCCTCGTCCTTTCTTCCCAACGAGATACGACTGCCAAAACGTAAATCAGAAAGTCCGAACCAAACAGACAATATGACCAACCAAGAAAACAGATTCAAAATCAGTTAATAAATAAAAAAGTTACAACGAAGTTTAAAAGCTCACTTTGAAAATGCTGCCTGCACTGTAGTGAAGCCAGCTTATGCCATTGCAGTTAGCTTCACTGCAGTGCAGCCAGAGCAAGTTCAAAGCGAGCATCGTCGTAACTATTTTATTTATTATCCGATTTTGAATCTGTTTTCTTGGTTGGTCATATTGTCAGCTTGCGTCCAACTTTCTGAGTTACGTTTTTACCGTATCGTATCTCGTTAGGAAGATAGGACGAGGATGACTTTGAAATATCAACTCAAGGTCATACCTTTTTTTCTCGTGTAAACGTCCCCCCCCATCACACCCATCATTTCATTCCTCTCATTAGTTATTCACAGGATATCGGCTCGTGACACGTTTTTGGATCACCCATGTCTCAGAAGACACATGCACCCAAAATAAAGTGCTGTATACTGGATATGAGTTGGTAACAACAACGTACTCGTTTTAGGGATGGGTCGGTTGCACTTTTTTGACTTCGGTTTCGGTTTTCATGACCACACAACCGCGATTTCGGTTTCGGTATCGGTTTTTGCCACCCACCAACCCAATCAGATATATCTTTTTTTCTTCTTCTTGTAACAGATTATTACTAGCTTCAAACTCGCTCCTGTTTTCGCTTGCAGCAGCGTCATAGCCCATGTGTCTATCTGTGGCACCATTTTACTCTTTTTTTCCCCAATGACTAGGAGCTTTGCGTACAATATGATAATTATTTTAAAAAGTTAAAACAACAAATCAATCTTGATTTTTCAAACACCGTACGAAAAACCGACACAAAATCCGAATCGGTTTCGGTTTCGGTTTTCAGTAAAAAGCAAAAATTCGGTTTCGGTTTCGGTTACCGACCCATCACTAACTCGTATAGGAAATCACCCGTGGCGAATCCGATGATGGTTCCCAAACTGACATGGGAAGTCGTTTTCAAGGTCATCCAAAATATATCTCCTAAACTATTCAAGATACGGGCTTAAAGATAATTAGAATGTTGTTGTCGCAAATGTTATACTTGCATGTTTGCTGGGGACAATGGCAAATCTTAGTCTTATGTGTCTAATTTTCCGGTTTCTGCCTCTAGAACCTTCTAGAACTTTCTTTACCCGTAATACCCTTGTTATTTCGCGGTTGTCAGGGGAAACCTTTCTGCATAACAGAAACGGAGCCATCATGTCAGTTAGCCTTCGAGTCCATTCAACCCCTGCTAGGTCTCCTGGTTAGGGGGATTTTTGGCTGTTAGGTCTTGAATAGGCCCAAAGGCACAATTTCGGCCTAACTACCGAAAAGTTGGCTTCACTACAGTGCAGCCAGCATGTTCATAGTTAGTTTTTAAACATCATCGTAACTATATTATTTATTATCCGATTTTGAATCTTTTTTTTTTGTTGTTGGTCATATTGTGTCCTTGCGTCCAACTTTCTGATTTACTGTTTTGCCGTACCGTATCTCGTTTGGAAGATAGCGCGAGGATGACCTTGAAATACTAATTCAAGGTCATTCCTTTTTTCTCGTGTAAACGTCCCCCATCATTGCATTTCTACCATTATTATTCTCTCATTAGCCATTGACAGGATATTGGCTCGTAACACTTTAGTTGGAGCACCCTGTAAACGTTGCCTTCGCGCACAACATAGGCGTGTTTACGACTGGCATGCAGAATTATTATGGGATGAGTATCTCACGAATCTCATTAAGGCGAAAGCAGGGGCGAGAACTGTGAGCACCAGGTGCCCACCATGTTTTTTTCTGTTTATTTTTTTTTAATTCTTGTTTTAGTTTGAAATTGGTGTTATGCTCTTTATAGGGCGTATCAATAACTTTGTAAATACAATATATAAATAAATAGATTGTAGGTTTGGCCTCTCGCGAATCTCAATCAAACGAGAACAGGAAGTTAGCTCCGCCATGTTGGCGTTACCGGCGTCGGCGAAGCACCTAAATAACTGCAGATTGCGAAGGTATGGAATGCATTTTTTCTAATACAGTTTAAACCCCCTGGTGTTACAGTGTGGTTTCCTGCTTGTTAATTTCTTTTTAGTCTTTTGGATGGCTAGGTAGACTACAGCAACGACTCTCTCCGTACGTCACCTTTTTCAGTGGTAGTACATAGGACTTTTAAAAAAATTGCGCCAAACTAAAGCTTGAACCATCGTTGAAATAATAATATTTGATCGCCGCAGTTAACCACTGCAGGAATACACGCAACCGTAAAAGAAAAACCGAAGGACTTCGTTAACGACACACATTAGCTTCATTTAAAATAGTCTCGACACCTTACTGCAGGGATGAATAGGCCTACTCTTGAACCCAATTCTCCGTTAGCTGCTACTTCCGAAATTAAAATGGCAGGTAAAAATTAATTAGACCTAAAAGCTGAAATTAGGCCTAAAAAAGTCTCGACACCGTGTTACGTAAATGAATAGGCCAACTCTCGAATCCAATTCTCCGTTAGGCGGTACTTACGAAATTAAAACAGCACGTAAATTAGGCCTAAAAGCTAACACATATCTAACCGGCAATTGAGATGGGTGTACTACTTTTGGATTATAAAATACAGATCGCCGTTGCATTGCGTGATAAAGGCGTGCGCCTCAATATTTTCGAAAGTGACAGAAGTGTACAAACAACCGATTGCAACTAGGTAGTCGCTGCCTTTTCTTTCTTTTCACTTTAGCACTCTTCGGCATTATGAGATTTGCTCCTGCAGCCATTATAATAATAATAATAATAACAATAATACACTTTCTCTGTTTAAATTGCAAAAAAATTCTGTATGAAACGATCACTATCGTTCTGGGGCCAATAAATCGAGCTGCATTTGTTTTCTGTTTATTCTCAAATTGCCCTTTAACGTCAAACCGACGCGGCTCTACAGCACCAACAAACCCACTTTAATCACGAATGATAGCGCTATAATAAAGCGACATCGCCACAAATCCACGGAAACGACTCAGACATTCCCGGCATATATAACAAACACGATTCATCCTCCCTAACAAACTGCATCCCGTTCCATCCTTCCTTCCCCCCCTCGTGCAATAATTTACTGAGATTTTTGGCCCGAATTGTCCGTTTTCACCGCATGGAGCCGCTGCGTCAGATGGGTCAATAAACAATATGGCGGCGTCATCCCTTCTCAGCTGCAACTGTCTTTCGCGTATCGAATCATTGCACTGGTATGGTCCTGGTTGTATTTTGAGACCCGGATATAGGCAAGGTTTGATTTATAAAGGAAGGATTACGTTATTAATATCACGATTTAAGGGGGATGATTAAGAGTTAAAGGATTTTCTCCCCAGGGTTCAATGGTGGCGTATTAGGGAAGCAAGTGAATAATGCCTACCTCATTAGAAGCCGAGGGGCGTAATTGAATCGTTATAGAGATTAATGAGGCTAAAGGGGAAACGGCGACGCATAGCGTTAATTCACACGACTAATTGACATTTTATTGTACAAAAACAGAAAATGTGGGCCACTCACATTGGCTTTCTAGTCGAGTTACAGGCTTTTTAAAATTTGTTTCGATCTCTTTTACTTTGCTTTCGTTTTCTTTCATTTTGGTTTCGTTATGTTTCAAATTGCTTTCGATTCTTTTCAATTTGGTTTCGTTTCTTTACCATGAGCAGGCCATGGCAAAGAGCAGGCCATGGTATATTATACAAGGGCTTCTCTCTACAAACCCTCCACCTGGTGGAGAAATGGATTCGAACCACGGTAAATGCATGGAATTTTTTTTTCAAATATTCACAGTAAATTCTTTTATTTAGTTATCAAGGAGCACACGACAGTTACTGTTACTCCAATTCGTGTACTATTTGTCGAAATTGTGCTCGTAATTCTCACTGCTAATTTCGAGGTTCGTTTCAAGTTTTTGTGAGAACCACTCAGTTTCTACAGACGCCATTGATCAAGTGACCAAAACTCTTGCCTAGCCCTACTTTCCACAGTTTTTTTTCCTTTCACACAAGCCTCAAATCGAGCGTCACACATCGGAAACATATTCTTAACATACATGAAAAAAAAATGAAAAAAATACTTGAATGCTGTATTGACAAAATTCGAGGTTCGATTCACCTTTTAGAATCGCACACAGGCTTATGTCGGTTATTAAAAATCAAGAAAATCTGCTGATTGTCTGCTTTCAACGTTGTTTTGTTTTAATTTGGTGACTTACATGGCATAGACAAAGCCACAGCTGTGCTGGCTACATGTATGGAAAAACAAAAAAAAAATTCAAAATAACTCTTGTGCCAAATTAGAGGTTTCTGTTGACCTTTTAAAATGGCTCACAACCCTATTTTGGGCTCGTTCGTTTTAATCTGGGCTTTAGGAGTGAAGGAAAGAAAGCTGGCGCACTTGTCGCTAACTCCACCTGTCGGAATGAAAGAAATTGTAGGGGTTGCAAAAAAAAAAAAAACCGAAAACAAGCCATGAATCTGTTATATTTTCAGCTATGACATATAGCTGCAAATTACAATAGATTTGCAGCTTGTATTCGAGTCCCAGTCGGGGC
>JAHWFP010131122.1:7982-21459 GCA_023313725.1 Lithobius niger | reverse complement strand
GACATGAAAATGCACTCGCCATTGTCCGTTACTTTCTCATCATGTAGAAACAATTTAGCAGTTGCGCTGCATCTTGATGTTTAAATATCGTGTGCATTGAACTAACTCTCCAATAAGCTAAAGTGGCTAGCAACAGTGTGGCACACTTGGTTGGAGAGCCATTGTAATTCCGCACGCAACGCTACAAACCGCTCGTTTCTATGTATCACGGTTTCTGAGATATGACAATTTAAGAATTCCGGTTTGCACGATAATTCGACAAATCAGAAAAAGAGCGATACGATTATCGACGAAATTTTTTATCACGATATTATCGTGCCACCCCTACTGCAAAGCTAGAGCACTTTTTCCAGAACTTGCCAGCATTTTGATAACACAGTGTATAAGAAGCATGGGTACTAAAAAAAAATTCTTCACTTAGGAAATGAAGAGCGTTACAGCTCAGCTATTAATATACTTTCAGCCTGATCCAAAACGATCAACAGAAAATTTACTGTCCATAACTGAGGACAACTGGTTAAGGGCTCTAAGTGCCTCACGTAAGCAATAATCATATAGTCACAGTAAAGCAAAAAAAAAATTAAAGTCGAAGGGGAGGGGGGTGGGGTTGCTTTTAGCGTGCATGTTTACGGTATTCGGCCTATTCAACCATAAACTGAAGCGGGGCCTATTCGGCCAAAAACTCAAGTAAGCCTATTACTTATTCGACCGAGCACTAATTGTGGACGAGAAACGGTATTGTCGCGTTTCGGGATGGATCTCACTACGACTCCCATAGCGGCTGGAAATCGGAATGCTCATGCATTCGTTGCGAGGTGAGCTGTCTCAATAGGCCTTATAGCGATATAGTTTGTTTTTGTTGCTATTATGGTGGTTTTAATATTTAACGATTGTTTAAGGTTACGTTTGACATCTTATATTATTTCAATTCATTGTTTTTGGTGTGAATAATTGTCTGTTCGGTGTTGTAATTTTAACTGCTTGTGTTAATTACTTAGTTCGGTGCTTTATAAACCAAGGCGTGTGCGTACTACGCCTGTTCCAGGGTCTTTGTCAGAGACGTCCACTTCTGTTAGGCTGTAACATTAAATCGTCTGTTTCGTTTCATGTTGTAGTCATTGCTGCCAACCTTCGTTGGCGATCCAGATATGAATTAATGCTGGCACGCTCATTCGGCATGGCCACGACTGTTTTCGTGCCACAGATGCACGATATCGCATTTTCCTTGGGACTTTAGGGCAGTTAACTTTATCTTTAAGTTTACTTCGAGTTTGTGGATTCACGAGTGTGTTTTAAACTAATCATGCTTCAATAATTGGCTTAGCTGCACGGTTGTCCGTAAAAGCAGTTATTGGGAACAAGTCGCGTTCGTCAACTTGTTTCCCCATTATGGCTTTTACGCACAGTCGTGCAGCAAAGCCAATTATTGAAGCATGATTAGCTTAAAACACACTCGTGAATCCACTAACTTGAAGAAAGCGTAAAGTTAAAGTCAATTGCCTTATAGTAGCAAGGAAAAATGGAGTATCGTGCATCTGTGGCACGTAGACAGTCGTGGCCATGCCAGCATTAACTCATATCTGGGTCGCCAACGAATGTCGGCATGCAGCGATGACTTTGGCAATGACGATTCAGTGTTACAGCATAGCGATTTAGATTTAAATTTAACCACTTACTTTAAGGCAATTAAGAACTGCCCGCTAATCGTTCCTATTGTCTCCCAGTTATTAATAATAAGAATATAATGAAGATTAAAGCCCTAATCAAACAGAAGAAGATTTTTAGAGAAATGTAGCGTTACTACGCGCTTGTAAGGTCAAAATTGCTGCACACAAAACAGTTAGTGTTGCGTTTATCGACCGATTTTGAAGCCTTTGGCACACCATCCTGCGTCGCAACGCAGCCAGTCTGGTCAGGGCTTTATGCTCCAAAATCAATATTGCAAGCCAAAGTTCACAGCCATGATCACCTGTATTTAAAGGCGCCTCTTCACCTTTCCGTAGACTCTTCGTGCAACATAAAGAAAATAGCGGTAAATTAAAATTGGAACAACTCTATTCGCAGCAGCGCTGTAAGGTTTGGCCGTATCGTTCCATTCGAACACGTAATGACAGTTATTAAGTAATTATCTGCAATTATGGGTCATTACCCCGTTCGACAAGAAGGAACTATTGTGATACATTTGCCAGCCTTAGAACACTGCAAGAAGCAACAATTTTCCACGAAGACTGAAGATCCATTCGTTGCAACTTTATAACTTGGTTTTTGGCGGGAAGCTAGCTATAAAAGAAAAGAACGTTTTACCGCCAGAGACACTCGCAAAAGGTAGCTACAAGCGGCAGAGATGCTCTTTGTCCTTTTGTAGGACAAATTCATGTTGATCGATGTCACGTTGTAAATATTCTTGATGTATATAATGCTGAAGAAGAAAGTAAATTGGATCATTTTGTTTGCAAGCGTGAGTCGACCCATTGAATTTATAGCGCCGCGGATTTTGTAACTGAAACAACACCACGTGACCCACGTCAGCCTATTGGATGACGGAGAATCTGGAACGTGGATGCTGTGTTTAGAATATGGGCAACGCTATCGAAATGATGAACAGGGGCCTTCAACAAAATTTAAAAATAAATAAAAACAGCCGCCAGTTTTGTACATTGTTCTGCATTGTGACTATTTCTCACCTGGTCAACAAATGGAAGATTCGCAACCCCGTTATAACCAAATTTGGTTGTTAACGCTTAATGTGTATGGTTATTTGAATTTTTTGGCTTGATAAATTTAACTCAATATTTGTGTATCCGGAATTACGGTTTATAATAAATGTTATGTTGCATTTGCTTTTGCACTCCTTTCGGTGTGTTACACGTTGTGATGAGTAAAAGTTAGTACGCAATACATAAACGCACCCCCCCCCCTTCGCCCCACCACACAGATTGTCTCCGGGCCGACATCTCGACAACAGTCGTCTAGACAACAGTGCGCTCGACTTGGCAATCAGAGGTGATGCCAACTTTCAAATAAATCATCGACAGGATTTTTTTTTTTTATTAACTTCTTTTGAGCCTTAAGTCAGCCGAAGCAATTTAATGCTTATTTGGCTGAACCGGCTAAAATTTTGAACATTATCAGACTTCTAGAGAAGAAGAACTATCTGGCAAAGGGAGGTGCCAAACTGGGGATTCGATCCGGGAACCCTCCGATCATCGTACGGGGGCCGAAAGATTGTCTAGACTCAGAGCCCCCACGATCAAGTTAGGGGCCTGGGATTAACTACAACAGCGGGCCCCCCCCCCCCCTCCCCCGACTGATATCGTAAAAAGTTACACTATGTTATAATACTCATCGGCCACAGTCGTGCTCGTGCCTGACGGGTTGGTTCAATCATTAATCCGGCTGCTTACGTTTGACGGCTTCCCTGCCTAACAAGCTGAAAGGCACAGAGCTTTTGGTCAGTGCTCGTTGTCGTTGGATTGGAGTTGTTTGTTGGGAGTTTACGAAAATGCACAATACGCACAAATCGAGTACATTACTCATAGTCATCAACACTCACAAATAAGGAAAACAAAAATTTCGGGCCCTGTCCAGACTTGGCCAGAAATGTTCCCACAGCCGTTGAAGGAGCATGGTAGCCTCTCAAGCTACTCTGGCCGAGACTTTGCCAAGCTCCCCTTTACAGGGGTTCGACCTGATTCACAGCCCTCCTGCAACCAGGCTGAGCTCTCTAACCGCTCAACCGCGATGCCACGACTAGACGAGAGTATGAAGAATTCAGTTGAATAATCTTACGATTTTTGCCAATTCGGTCAAATTTTTTTCCCCTGCAGTTTCTCTTCTGAATCAATATACTTTAAAGAATTTATGTCCCAAAACACCTGTTACGTAACTCCAACGTCCACATGTTAGTTAACGCGATATTTAAGCTGCAAAACAAAAATGGTTTATACCGTTTTGTGCACCATCTTATCATTACGCATTTACGAGGTGCTGAAGCACGAAATTGCCCAACAGTGCACACGTGTCTGTTTCCTAACTACGCAGTTGTTCAATTCTCCTGGCGAAAACTGAAAACTTTAATTTAACGTGACAACTTGAGTAGAAAGTTTAGAAGCTTCATGTTATGGGCAAAGTACACACATATATGAAACAGGGTTACCAGCAACCTGCAAAACCTGGAAAAGTTAGGGAATTTAAACTGCGCTTGCAACTCAGAGAATTCTCTGACTCTTTACAAAAAAAAACCTGAAAAACTCAGAAAAAAATTAAGATTTTAAGAATGTATGTCCCATCTAAAAGCATCAACCTTTTTAAGACAAAACTGGTAAAATTAGTGAAAAAAAAAATTCCTTCCTAAAATTACGGTAAATAGCCTGGAAAATCTTCATCTACTCTGGAAAACCTGGAAAACTCGGGGAAATTGATTTCAGTATTTTGGTGGGAACCTTGTGAAAGACTTCACCAAATGAAGTCAATCGCAGAAAATGGAAGCCTCAAACATCAGAAATTGCTGCATACCACTTGTGTATAACATTTGGCAGTTATGAGAATGTATCACTATCATCATGCTCTGTGTGTGGCACGCCGCTGTGTGTCTTGTATTAAACATTTATCACTATTATGGATTATTTGGCGTTAACGCCAAGTTTATTATCATTATCGGATAGTTTCAATTCACTCTCAGTATTATCGACGTTCTATTTATTAGCACAAATAAATCACTTTGTTGTAAACCGACCTGTTGATAATACCAAACTGGTTATTGCAAACAAGAATTCGAACGTCGATAATGTCAGTTCCTCTCAGTTCATTTAACATTTTCCGAAAAGGTTGATTCAACGTGGCATTCCAATTAAAATTATCCGAAAAAGCTCATTTTAATCTTATTTTTTCAAAATTTTAATCATAATCATATTTTTTTCTGAACGAGGTAATGTAATTGTGGTGTCGTTACTTGTGGCACCACAATGGCCGCTTCAAAATAAGTTCCCGTTTGTCAACCCTCCAGCTTCCCATAATATATCTGATAGGTTAGCTGTGATATATATATTGTAATTGAACTGTACTTCTTACTTCCTGTCACGTGATCTGTAACCATTATATAACCCCTGCTCACAGGAAGTAAAGTCGTCTCTTCAGTGGTAGCTTACACCTCAGGTGTTTGTCAAGTTTATTCTTAAGTCATAGGTTTACCCACACAAGTGTAGGACTACATTCCTACATACACTCCAGTAACCATTTGATTTAGCGCCAATTCGTTTTATAGGTCAATGCTAAATACACGTAGGTCGTGTTAACTGTTGAGTAACAAATAAAAAGGCGTGCAGAAAAGCCTAATTGGAGTACCATCGGGCGACGAATTTTGCAATGTTGGCGACTTCATTTTTGGGTTTTAAGAAGCGAGTTAACAAAGTTGCCAACAGCACAAAAAATAATTACCTTTCACTGATAAAAGGTTTGCCATCCACCCCCCCGCCCTCCAACTCTTACCCAATAATTGCTTTCATCGCAGCATACGGACTGTTTCATTATCCACCATTCCTCTAAAGAAGGGCTGCACAATTTGTTCGAAAATGTTTAAATAGTGAACTAACAGCTTATTCTTCAAAAGACATACAACATCTGTAAGGTTGCTAAGGAAGTAAGATGATTAGTTTCAAGACAAGGCTCAATTCCAATTCACTTCTTACTGTACATCTAGGGTACTGCACACATAGCATTACATATTAGGTATCAGCCAGAATTTATCCTTCTAACTGACCCTGTAGGCTCAAGAGGTTCAGACCGTTCAGTCCGAACCCCAAACACCAACTAGTGAATGGCCGGGCTCGGACTGTTATATAGCTGCCCGAGTCCTAGCCTCGAAACCAGAGGATTACGGCTAAGCCAGTGCGATCCGGTTCTAACTGGAGTCGAACAATAAGACACTCTCGCACCCGACTGTTGGGCGCTGTGCCAACTCCCGCGTGGTGCGCGGTGGTTAGCAGCATGTGCACAACAGCTCTGTTAACGGCAAGGTGCACTAAAGCGCGCTAACTCCGCTGACTTCATACTTACTATTAAATACGGATGCATTTCCTCGTCCCAATTGCGTAAAATTGCAAATAACAGGATGTTAAAAAATATAAAAAAAAAAAAACCTTACCATGAAAACGTAGGTGCTTTATAGCTTATGGTTATAGGTCCGCCATTTTACCGGAAGTAGGAAATAAGGAAAGGTAAACGCCCTCTCCCCCCTCCCCCCCAATAATAACCCAACACTCATTACATTTTAAACTTGATTGTGCGGTGAAGAGACTAATAAATCTCTCAACATATTTTAATTTGTGGTTTAGGGTAATTGAGTGGCCTCTACTAATTAAGAGGTTCGAGTTGGAATTGTTTCCGAATTCCAGTGTGTGCCTCGGTGCTTTAAGTTAAAAATGTAATGAATGAGTTTCTTGTCGGTTTGCCCTTTCCGTCTATCTTTCTGTGCATGTTCACGATAAATTTTGGACTTATTGTCACATTCTTTCAGAGTTTCCACTTGCATTGTAATATCTGATAAACGCAAAATTAATTAATCAGACATTAACCACTCGGAGAAATAAATCATGAATTAATGTGCGTCAACCCGACACACAAAACATCTCCTTACAAGCACGCCGGTGTCACGTCTTTGAAGGAGTTACGCGTGTCATGTCTTTGAAGGAGTCGAAGACCATTCACTCCAAGACAGATTCGGTTAAGTGCAGGACGCCATATCCTTACACGTCTTGACGGGTCTTTCTTCTTTTCCGCCTACGTGTACATATGGTTCCTCAGTTCACATTTCCCGTAAGATTTGTTAAGTCTCCCACGCGTACGTTGACGAGCAGCTCAAGAAGTTAAGATCCGACGACAGGATGATTAGATTTGCTCCCTTTGCGTGCTCTTCAATTAAACTTCCCTCATTTAATTTGCTTTTCCCCAACTCGGAAGTCAAGTGAGGGCTCCGTCCGTCCCTCAATGGTTTTGCGGTGATTTAACCGCATAATGACGACATCATTTCTGACAAAAGTGTCGTCGCGGCATGACATTCACGAAAGGCAATGAATAAAGTTGTAATTAGCGCTGCTAACAAACGCGACCGTACCGAAACCAAGGGGAAATGATGCGGAAGAAAACGTAAACTACGATTTAAACTGGGCGTGCTCTAAACTGGCCTTTTAAAAATCTCTTACACCGGGTGATTCATAACGCCCTGAAAAATAGGCCTTAAGAAATGTAAGCCGACCATGTACGTAGGTCTAGACAACGTATAGGCCTATAAAAAGACTTCATAAAATGAAGTTCATACGATTACTCCCAAGTTAGGTACTTTAGTTTAGCGTATACCAGTTGAAAGCCCATCATAAATGACGGGGGAATGCGCTAATAACATGAGCTGATATGCCTGTAGAACAGACCTATAGATGGCCCTAAATAGGCCCACTTTTCTGCAATTACTGAATCACCCTGATAAAAAAAAAATCGCGAGGCCTGAAAAAAAAATAAAGTTTGGTTGCCATAAACCGAAGACCTAACTTTTCCCCCCTTTAGGTTGTGATGGTATAGGTACCGTCCGTCAGGACTGTTGTGGGATAACCCTCTTCCTTATCAGTAGCCAAATTATTTTGGCTTTAGGGAGAGGGGGGGACCTGATGTGCTTGCCCTCAGGCTGAGGCACAATCCACACTGTATTACATCGGTCCTTGTTCAATGAATTAGAACATTCAATAGTAAAGGAACCACGAATTCGTATTTTGCATCTTTGTATCTACGTTGCGTCATCCAAAGACTCCAAAAGGCACACAAAGGTACACCACGTGCAGCAGATTTAGTATAAAAAGGAGAATGGGTTTGAACACGGAATTTTGAAACGTAGAAAACACTTTTCTTGTTAGGTGGGGGTGGGGGGGGGGGGGGAGGAGCCGGGCAGTGTTTACTACTAATTAACTATAAGCAATCCAGAATGAAGTCTTGGAGAGGGCCGCAAGGTGACTTTTCTGCGTTTTCATGTATTTTTTGGCTTAACAGCGTGTTTTCAACAATTCTGGTCGTTTATCGAATTTATTTGCCTTGGAGAGGGCCGCAGCCCTCTAGACCCTTCTCTTGGATCCGCACTTGACTATAAGCTAGAAGTTGTATTTGTTGTAAGATAAACTGTTCGTGCCTGGCAGTATATATATCTGTACGTGTTTTGGAAGACAGACGTTGCAAAAGTCAGTGGATCAAATTGGGGTCAAAAGTCAGTGGGTCGTGGGTCAAAAAAATGTGACCCGTTCCATCTTTTTATTTGGCAACCCAGCCCACCTTCGAGGAACGCGCACCAGTTTCTAAGACTCGCACGTCACTCTTCCAAAGAAGCATTTCGTCAAGCGCGTGCTGAGGCGAAGACGAAGCCAATGACTTCCGGTTCAGATTCGCTCCCCCGCTGTGGCTGCGGTAATTACGGGCCCGTAACCCATAGCAACGGTCTGCCGTAATAATGGTGGAAAAGTAACGACATTCAAGTGGCCTAAGATGAATTGGACCCTTGATTATACAATGGATGGCCTGAGAAGGTGCACAATGCTAACACCATAAAAATACAGCTCCAGCAACCAACATCGTGAAAGGCAAAAACTGTTGATTTCGAAGTTGACTTCGCCTTTCCAAGCTCTAGATTATATTTACCACAATGTTTATTTAAAGGCACATTTCGCTTGCCTTATAACAGCCACGCGCAGATCCCCTCCGCGCATGTTACCAATGCCAAGGTCAACTGAAATAGTAGCTGCGTTCCTCGCAACGAGGAACGCAGATACTATCTCAGTTGGCTTTGGGAATAGTATACGAAACCGCATCAAATTAAAGATTGTGTCGTCACAAACCGGAATGATTTTTGTATTTTAACATCACAATTTATATTTTGTAGGCTAGTAATTTATGATTTTTCTTCGGTGGTCTATTGGCATAATTAATTTTAATTGTTACTGCATTATTCTATAGATTTTTGATCTCATAGTAATTATTAGCAAACGATTAAAATTAGGACATGCACACACACATGTGAAAAAACTCCAAGGTTAATGTAGGCGCGCAAAGGATCATATACGTGCAGGGTACAGTAAATACAGTTCTCCAATATTCAACAGAAAATCTCGTAGACGCCACATTTTAAAACGGATTTTTAGCAAGGGAAAGACTAACGGTAAGTAAATAGACCTTTGAGGCCGTACTCGATGTGGTGGATCGAGAAAAATGGCACTGGGAGGTGTATCCCTTTAAGGTACAAATTTTGATGAACATTCAATTTATTGCTCGGTTCAATTATTGTGATTATTTTATTCGAAGAAACCACGGTCGGAGGGTATCGTATAATTGTAGGGTCTTTGCCGAGAGAGTTCGATCCACGTTAGGCCTGTTTTCGTTGTTTTTTCTCGAAATCGTAGATTTCTTCCAGTTTTACAACCAGGCGGCGAAAAATTCAGTGGTCGTAGCGGGTTTTGAGGGAGAAAAAAAAGTAGTTAAAACATAAAACTAATTTATTGTATTTTTTAATACAGCTAGAAGTAAATGCAATTTATAATTTATAATGCAATTGGCATACCGTGACACTTTCTCTGTCGGTATGCTGTTATAATATGAAATAAACATTATACTAAGGTAGAAACCGAATTTGTCACTAAGCCATTCTTCTGGGCAGAGTTTGCCCATTACTAATTCTGTGATGGGGGGGGGGGGGTCGCTGCTGGTGTGTATTGGATTTATTGGTAGTGTGTGCACCTTTCGTGCACACAGTTGTTATGTTGCTGTCTTATGTCTAGTCAGGTACTGTATTGCATATCATCTGATTCGCTCTCTCGAGCGTACCATCCATTCACCCATGATGTACAGCCAATCAGGAATCGATCAAGTGACTTGTAAGAGCCTTCATATACTTGTGCATGAATATATTAAACATTCGTTATCGCAGTCAACACCTTGTTCTGTCCCTTCCTTTAGGTTAGTGCTGAGTTGCCATTTAGGGCAACCAAAGTATGCAAGTTAAATACATATCACCTACTGTTCTAACTTGGCGGCAGCCACTAGCTTGTGATATTAGTGTAGGCAAGTTAGCCCAAATTTAAGCCCTACCCGGAAGTAATTACTATAAAGATGGGGTTTGGCAAAGATGTTCATGTGCATGCCCGGGTAAATAAATTCTTCACGCTCCAGAGTTTTCGTGGGAGGCGTCCACTTCTTTCAGGCGTCGAGATGCTGTGCCACTAAATCGTCAGTGCCAAAGTCATTGCTTCCAACGTTCGTTAGCGATCCAGAAATGCGTTTTATGCTGGCAACATCATTTGGGATGGCCAGGCTGTTTACGTGGAACAGATGCACGATACCGCATTTTACTCGTGACATTAAGGTAATGAACTTTATCTTCACGTTAGTTGATTCACTATTGTGCTTTAAACTAACTAATCGTACTTCAGAAATTGGCTTTGCTGCACAGCTGGCCGTAAAAGCCGAACAAGTACCGTTCGTCACTCAGTTTTCGATTTAAAATTAACCATTGTGTTTAACGCAATTAAAGAAATGCCTGCTAATCGTCCCTAATTGCCTTCCAGTTGTTAATAATCAGAAATAAATGGAGAATTATCCTGCAGGATCAATATTTGCACACGAAAGTTTACGACCAGGTCACCTGCATTTAACAAAAAAATGGAATAGCCACTATAGTGTCCGCGGCCTATCTTGAGTTCTCCGCAGAACGAACACAGATAATCGATTGTACGTTTTCAATAGCAGAGTGCCTTGTTGATACCCAAGATGGTTACAAAAACAATGGCGGCCATCGATTAAAGCCATCCCATCCAGGAAGACGTAGCCTCTCACAAAATACTTGCAGGACTCAAGATACACCGCGCACACAATAGCATAGTTGTTATCATTCCTAACCTGTTACCAAAAGGGAAGACCCTTATAACAACGTTTTAACCAAATTTGGCTTGTCAAAATGCTTAATGCTTCACATCAATGGTAATTAGAATTTTCTAGCTTGATGAATTGAACTGTTTATAATAAAATAAGAAGGTTATGTTGAACTTGCTTTTGCACTCCTTCCAGTGTGTGACATATTGTGATGAGTAAAAGTAACCTAACAAATTGACACACACAACCATTGTCCAAGGGCCGAACCATAGCCAATAGTAGGACAATCTTGGGCCCTAGTCTCGAGTTGCGCTTTTCAAATCGTATGCGGTTTTACCAAAAAGTGCGCCAAAATCATGGCTCGCCCATTCTATCGCACGTGACTTTTGATAAAACCGCATGCGATTTGAAAACCATCAAGTCGAGACTAAGCCCCCTGGTCTCAATCCTTAATACATGGGAAGGAGAGACGACAGAATATATCCGATATCGCCGCCATTATGCAATATTAGCCGCCAATTATCCATTATCCAAAACAGCCGCCATCTTGAATATGGCCGTAAAGTATCATTATAAATGTTGTAGAGAATAGAATACCCAGGAAATTTGATGAGAACAATATTTCCTGTATAATCAAAAATAATCAGCCACAGACTGTTAACAGCAAGGAAAAAGTCGCCATGTTGGAGTATACGGTGGCCAGATTGCCTGTAAATTAACTTTAGCTCCTAACCGGTAATTGCCTATACAGAAAACATCCAATACAAATATTGTGAAGTTTTATAGTGAACATGTTCGATAAAGGAAAAGGTTTAAACTGGTTTAGCTTAGATAGGGACGGTTTAAAGGTGAAATTGTAATGGATATTTTCGATTTCAAAGTGCTCTTGTGATTCTCGTATTTGCATTTGTATCTAAACGGTTTTGGTTAGGATTGATGTAAAGAATTGATCCCCATCTTTCAGATCATCATCAGCATGTCTACTTTGGGTTATTACAAAGCTTGTAAGAGCACTTTGAAATGAAAAACCACCACACGCTTTTGCCACTACGATAGTGCAATTTCACCTTTAAACTGGCGTAGGATGGTCCCCATCTAAGCTAAACCATTTTGTACATAGTCCTTATCAAACATTGTTCGTTATAATAAACTTCACAATATTTGTATTGGATATTTTTCTGTAGACTTATTCTGGTTTGACGGGAAATATTGTTCTCATCTAATTTCCTGGGTGTTCAATTCTCTACAACATTTATACCGGATGTTTTTCTGTATGTTGTACTGTTTAGGAGTTACAGCTGTTATAATGATATTTGGCAGCCATTTTCCAAGATGGCAGCTATACCCCATGGAGAATATTTCTATGCTGCTGGAATTTAATTATCCAGGAACATCTCTGCTGGAACATCTCTGCTGGAACAGCTCTGCCAAAATTCATTCCTATAATTACTTCCGGGTCAAATGTTAATTTGCCTACACATTGCTCTGCTTTAATGTATGCTCCAGCTGGTTTACTAGCACTTTATCTCTCAATAAATCTTCTAAATGCAATCTTCTAAACTCGAATGTTCGTAAAGAGCAAATACTTGATTTCGGCCAAATAGTGTTAAGATTTGTGGGTATTTGGCCGAATAGTGTTAAAATTTGTTGGTATATGGCCGAATAATTTTTCTTGAATAAACACACAGTGAAGTTTCACGCTACGACCATCCATGTTTGGCTACCAAAACTAAACGCAACGACTCGCCCAATTAATTTCTCGCAGCTAGATGCCATAGAAATCATCTGAAATTACAACATGGCGGTGGTTTCAGCCCTGTCGACTGGACAAGAAAACAGTTAATACTGCGAGTTCAGAAGCGACTAGAAAAATTTCATCAGGAGGAATTCTTTATATGATTGCCACGCATTACAAGACTTAAATCATTTACTCAACCGACATCGGGTTTCGCTAATCCAGGTAGCGTTGTTGCCATGGGAACGACAACTTTGCCATCGCGATTAAATTCTGGCCTGCGAGAATGCGGAGGCGAGTCGTTGCGTAAGTGCGCCTTTAGTTTTGATAAACATTTGCTGAACGCGCGAAACTTCGTTGTGTGTTTGTTTTTGATTATTGTTGACCAAAGTAAACATGAGCCTGTCGGCGTTCAAAGAAATAATTTTTTTTGGCATAAATTTATGCAAGTTTGTAAGAACGCAAATAACGTAAGAACTTTTTAGCTAAGCCTTTACTTTTTGGCTTGTAAGGAATTGTCTTCTATACTATTCCTAAAAGAAGGAACAATTTTAGGCAATTGCCGTTGACCAATGCCTAATACGAAACAAAATTGTGTGAGGGGGGAGGGTGTGTTTTCCGAAACGTGAAAATGTGCGTTGCGTACCTTTACCTACATTCCGTCACGTTTTTGTCATCAGGAAACCTGGTCAACTAATGTGTCTACCCTTAATCAGTATGGTCGCACATTTTAATCAACATCGTATTCGGTAATTTACTGGAATTCAACAGAGAATTCGATCAAGTATTCGTCCGAATAATTCGGTAATCAGCCTATTCGGCCGAATACGTCAGTTGTTCGGTTTC
>JAHWFP010131121.1:0-14743 GCA_023313725.1 Lithobius niger | reverse complement strand
AGGTACGAAAAGTTTCACAGGCGTGTACCGCTGCTGAAATTTCCTTTACGGTAGTACTTTCCTTTTTCTCGGCAGGTGTCAAGGTTTTTGAAGTGTAGGCTAAGTGGTAGGTGATGCCGTGTGTACTTGTGTGAGGCAGCCGCCGAGGGCTACGTCGCTTCCATCTGCCTCGACGTAAAAAGGTTTGGAAAAATCTGGGTGGCGTAGAGTCGCTGCATTTACCATAGCCTTCTTTAGTCCCTTGAAAGCGTCGTCTGCTTCTTTGTTCCAAATAAACTTTGCATTCTTCTTTTTGAGCTTGGTAAGGCCCATTGAGTAAGTTGAGTAAGTTGAGTATTCCATCTTCGTTAACGATAAATCCAAGAAACTTGACTTGTTTTGCAGCAAAAATGCATTTCTCGGGGCTGAGTTTCGTTTTCGATTTCTCCACTAGTGAGAGGGCCTTGCTGACGTGTAGTAAGTGTGTTCAGAAATTTGAGGAGCTGAGGAGCACGTCGTCAAGGTAGATCGTACAGTAGGTGCATAAAATCTCTGCGAAAATCTGCTGGGCGCAGAATTGGAAGTGGGCGGGCGCTACTTTCAAACCCATTGGAAGTTTGGAAAAACAATACACCTTGTTGGCACTCTGGAATGCTGTTTTTTCCACGGCAGACTCTGCTAGCTTCAGCTGAAAAAAATCCCACTCGAAAATCTAGCTTGGTGAAATATATGGCGCCGTTGAGATTTGCGAGTGCTTCACTGATGATAGGCAGGGGTACTGAGACTGATTCAGTAACTGCGTTGAGGCCACGCAGGTCAACGATGACTCTATATCCTTCCGGTCTTCTTTTTATGAGAAGGCATGGGCTGAGCCATGCTGATTTGCATTCTTTAATTACGCCAATGCTGACTAGTTCTTCCAGGTATTTGTCCAAAATGTCCCGTTGATGGAAGGGCACCCTGTAGATTTTCAATCTTACTGGGGCTGATGACTCTGTTTTGATATTTACTTCATAGTTTTCGTATGTTCCAAGATCGAATTCATTCTTGCTGAAGGCGTCCTGGTGTGTTTTAAGTATGTCCAAAAATTCCATTCGCTCTTCTTCGTTTAAATCTGGTAAATTGAATTTAAACTTCAAGCTATTCCATTCGTCTTCTGAAAATGGTCTTTGTTCGGTTGCTGTGGTAGCGTTGAGTGGGCTGACCCTACGCTGTTGATGTCAATGGACTGTGCGCGTTACTTTGGCTGAGTGGGCCTTGAAGGAAGGGAAAAATCAGATTTGGTTTCGAGATTGGCTTTTGTTGAGTCGGTGTGTCCTCCTTCCGTGTTGGCTATTGTCCCTGTGCATCCCTTTGCCTGAGTGGGCCTTGACGGGGGAAGGAAGTCAGGTTGGGATCCGGGATTAGATAGGGAAGTGGCTGATCTTTTGTCCGTGATATCTTTTGTGCGTGCTCTTCCTATTGTATGAGTTAAGTCTTCGGGAGGGGGATTATCTTTTGTTGTTGGAGATGCCGGATCCTCGTCATTGTTCTCTTCATTATTGTATTCTATTTCCGCTGTTGTGTAGTGGCCTAAAATAGAGCCTGCGTTTAGAAATTGATCCTCCCCGGATGTGTTAATAGCCATAACCGGAATTAAACCAGTAGGGCTAACAAATATCTGGCAAGAAGGATTGGAATTTCTTTGCCTTGTGGCAAAAATATGCCACTTTGCTGTTCGGGATAGGTTTGGTGGAGAACGTCAAAAATTTTTGTCTCGCTGTTGTTTGCTAAAACAACATCTTTGTACAAAGAAAACGGGTACCTCAACGTAATATTGTTGAGGTGTCGGATTCCAAATATCTCGTGGATTTTCTGCTGTTTCGTCATCTGAAGAAATATTGATTGCTGCAATATGCTCAGTTGTAACGTTATAATTTTCGAAATTAATTAACTCCTTGTTCTGACCATAATTTTCCCAAGCATCAAAAGGTGATGGAAACAAATTAAATTTGAGATCCCCTATTTCTAAAATTTGGTCTGAACAATTTAACTTAACCAATTCCGGTTGTTTTGACAAAAAGTCGTAACCCAATAAAATGTGGATTTTCCCAAAGCTGCCATCGGGAACGACTCTGAACTGCTGGTTTGTGGAAAATCCGAATTTGCTTATTTCAGTGATCACTATTTTTTCTGTTGTTATCTTTTTTCCACCGACACCTATTAAATTTGCGGGAGCTACTGTTTTGACTTCGTGACATTTGATTTGTGGGTTTCGCAACAATTCTCGTGCAGTAGACGATTCGATCAGCGAAACACCTGCTCCGCTGTCTAAAAGTGCTACTTTACTTAAATTGCCGAAATTAAAAATTAAGTGGGGTCTTGGGTGAGCAGATTTTGAGTTGTAGCCTATACAGCGTGAGTTAGCTCTTCTTTGTCGTTGCTTCGTCCCTTAGGTTTAGTTCTAGAAGTAGGCCAGTAGTATCAATCGCCGCCGCTAGATGGAGTTGGTATGGCGTTAGGTTGCTTGCTAGCTCGGATTTTTCTTGTTGCTCCGTTTTCCTTTTTTCTTCTCGTTTTTTCCGTTTTTCTTCTGAAATGACTTTGGGGTTTGATGTGCTGTCCCAATAAATAAGACAGATTGTTGGTGATGTTACAGATGGAATTAAAGGGATGCGTAGCTTCCATTCTTGCTGGTTATTGTCGGAAATCTTGATTGCTTCGCTGGAGTGAATTAAATGTGATTTACGTTCGTTGGTGTCCGACGTGCTTCGGAATTCGACTGTCCTGTCATCTCCAATTATTCCAGAACGATGGGGTTGTTTGATCTTGATAAATTTAATTCCGAGTGGAAATTTGTCGAGTCGATGCCGTCTTTGAATAGTGTTAACATGACTGAGTCGCATGTTAGCTTGAAGGTTTTGTTGATTTTGTTGAGTAGCTCCGAAAAATTTGGTGTGAGGTGCGAGTTGATGTTTAAAGCTGGGGCTACGTATTTATTGGGGATACCACCGAAATACGAAGCTAGTCTTGGCAGTGTCAGCGTCTTGTCTTTTAATGAAAGTTTTTGTTGATGCCAGTCGTCTTTAGAATAAAGATCAAGGAGCAAACCTGCAGGATTTTCTTGCTGTTGAATAATTTGTTAGTTTGTTCTCTAAGCGTGGTGGTGGGGGTGGATGATGGAATCTCAGGGTTTATGGTACTAGTTGCATTGATCGGAATTTTTTCCGTGCTGCTGTACCCTGCTAGCTCAAAAAAACCTGTTACTTTTTGAGCTAACAACTAGTTTTTTGACTGCTGGGTTGTTGAATTGCGTGGCTGGACGAAGTTTGCGTTGCTCCCTCCGTGGTTGTTGTTGTTATTACGGCGTTTGTAGGTGCTTAAGTTGAGTTGGGAATTATCCCTAGTGCCCTGGTTGTAGTTTCTGTGAACGTTGCCACTTATCAAGCCTAATAACTACCAAGGAAGGAACGACTCCATGCAAGGAATACTGTATGACTGACCTTGGCTTGTCAGTTGCCATCAGTTTTATTACCAACAGATCAGCTGACCAACGTGTCAGCTGATGACAAGCATACAACTATAGGTCTGGCTGGTGGTGCCAGCCAGGGGCGAGGTAAGACACCACAGTCTCCCCCCCTAAAAAAAATTCTTACTGTGCTTTACACCATATTTTAACACGGCAAGATCCTTTTTTTTTCAGATACAGCAAATATTTTTTCTGAATAACAATACAAAATATTTTTTTTCTTTTAAACATGCAACAAAAATAAATATTTTTATGTACAATATATACAATATGCTTCTTTTCAGAAAAGTTTGACTAAAAAACTTCTTTTCAAGAAAGAAAAAAAAATTCCAAGAAACTGAAAAGATGTGGCCAGTCTCACAGGTCCAGCCTCTGTGGGACTTTCCTAACTCGTATTGACCGCGTAGCTATGGCTGGTTCCACGGCAGGTGGAGAACCAGATGGCTTTCTTCTCTTGTAGCGGCGAGTAGGGACTCCCACTACAGGAGTAGAACATGGAGAGCCTCCCATGACAGGAGGAGAACATGATGTGCCTCCCACTACAGGAGGTGAACATGCAGCACCCATGATAGGTGGAGTAGCACCCATCACAGGTGATTGATGTTTCCTATTGGAACCAGATGGAGACCTGGCACCTTGCTGCTTGGTAGGTGTGGATTGATGCCCAAACCCTTGAAATCCTGGCGTTACTGGCATCTTAGGAAGAAAACTCCTTCCTAAACTTCTTCTCGAAGGAAACCTTGAATCATTTGGAAAAGCGCTGTTATTTGACTCAAAAGGAACAGAATGCTGAGCGTGTGCAGAGACCCCAAGCTCCAATTCAAGAGAACTCTGCGCATTCTCAGCTGGCATTAGCGTTGGAGTAGCTAATTTCAACTGTGAGAAATGGCGGCGGCACTGCTCACAGGGAGAATCGCAAGGCGCGACCCTGTAAAACCCGTGACTTTCAGTAGCAACGACAGTACATTTTAGCCAGTTATGCCGAGCACGTGGTCTGAAGTCTCTAGCCCAGACGAGATTTCCAGGTAGAAACTTTTGTTTTCTTGGTTTATGTGCGTATGGTTTAATTTGAGAAAACTGCCGCTTTTCAACAGTCTTTCGCAAATTTGGTTTTAATAGGTCCAAAGCGGTTCTTAAGATTCTTCCCTTCAGAAGAACGCATGGCTTCTCTCCCGTCGTTGTATGCGGCGTGACGCGATACGCGAGCAGGAATATAGCCAGCGCTTGCTCGTACGAAGCACCTGAACTCAATTCAGCTTTTACAGAACGCTTAAAATTACGCACTAGATTTTCAGCTAAACCATTCGTGGACGGATTATAAGGAGCGCCAGTTATGTGCTCGATACCATTAGCTTTCATAAATGTTGCAAAACTGTCACTGGTCCACTGCGGGCCGTTGTCCGTAACGAAAACCAGGGGCAACCCCTCGCTAATGAATAAATTTCGCAACACTTTAATAGTACTTTCGGAAGTAGTAGAATTCATATAGAAGATTTCTAACCATTTAGAAAATGCACATATCACAACTAGATACATTCTTCCCTTAATTTCACAAAAATCTACAGAATTTCACAAAATGTAGCTATGAATCGGGCTGCTCTTCCTACGCATTTATTTGACGCTGCTGCTATTAGCTCGCTGTCAGGGAGGTTAGGATCAATTTTCCTAAGATTGTCAGTTAGCAACAAAAAAGTGAAAATGTCCGTGTTATTTTCACCCGAAAATTTGATTAGACCCTTCTTTGAAGTTCGGACGTCTTCCTAAATTCGTGCTTTGCTTCTGTTGGAATTTCTGTTGCTATTGCTGGGTTGATTAATGCCTATCTTCTCGACAATCTCCCTTAATGCGTCTACATGGCTAGTGTTAGCTTCTTGTAGGCCTGTGATGATTCGTGACAGATGGCTGCTACATTAACGTGGTGACGGCGATGGGTGGGGGAGCATCTATGCTGGTTTGCCATTCTGTTTAAAACTTGGGTTAAAAGTTCTTGAGTTGGGGAGCGGTGACGGTAATTATCCCTAACGTTACCCTCGTAACGTAAATTTCTTGATGAATAGGCCCGATGTTGTGGTGATCTACTTCTGGAGTGGGACCTAAAAAAGCACCTACGTGAACGATGTGGTGGGGGATCGTGAATAGGGCTGCCTGAAGCGTTGGCTTCCCTGCTATGCTTAGCTGCTGGCTGTTTATCAGCTGCCGTGCTACGCTGTTTAGTAGGTGCTTTTGGCACGCGAGTGCGTTGCCTGCTCTGCCGAGGCGGAATCGGCTGCTGGGCGGAAAGAGCAGGTGCATCGGTGGTCTCCAGAACGGGGGGAACAGGTGGAATTTCACCGTGTTGGACGTGAAGGACTCGGGCAGGTGGAATGACGGCTTGTGCGTCGGCCACACGATGGGGTTTCACAATAGTTCTACCACTAGACGAAAGCTTTAAATTCTTCCTATTTTTAGGAATCGTCTTTGTGCTTTTGCTAGCTGTAGTTGACTTTTTGTGACTAGGCATGGTTATTATGACCTGTGAATCACTCTAGGTTTAACTAGGGATTTTTTTTCTTATTTGGGTAGCCTACTTGCTCTACTTTTTTCTTCTTATTTAATCCGAAGAATCGCTCCTTTGCTCAATAATAACTATAACGTGCTGCCGTTTTCTTAATGATTAGGCGTGGGTATTGTTCGAATTATCACTTCGACACCATTGTAAATCTCTCGTAATATCTTGTATTGTAAGATCTTACGGAGACACAGTGGTACAATAATAATAATCGTGCCATCGGCACAAATGCTAATAATCTAACAACAGCACATAAAGCAACAAATGAGCAAAGTAAGGGAGTCCACACAAGTTCTACGATCCGAAAGCTATTTATTCAGTTATTTAGGGTTACGGTTGTACCTCCTTTTAAATCAGTTAAACTTCGTAATATTATATTAAAGCACTCCTAAAATAATCGGACCAAGGGAAAATAAGAGGAAGGGGGCTCTTATACAAGATGCGCCCTTTCTCAACTCTGAACCTGACTTAGGCTCTAAAGTAGGGAGGCTCCTTCGAAATTCGTTTAAGTCGGATGGTAAAAATTACTTAACTCAGAATAAAGCCGGCTGGAAATCCTGGGGCGGTCGGCTCAGTGACGAGTGGCTTTTAGGGTCCAAAATCATCGGGTGAGAGAGAGAAAAAGGCCAGGGAGGTCGTTTATAAAGGGGCCCGTATCCGTAAGATGCGCAATTGGATGCTGCGGTAGCAGGGAGAGCTCATTGGCTCTGGAGCCGGACCACTGATGTCTACTGAGTATCTGGTTAGGTCCACATGTGGTAGCTATTAAAAGTGCATGAGGCAGAGGCCAAATGCACTGAGTGTCGTCTGCTAAGCTAAAGCTAATGTTATTCTGGTAATAATAAATGGACGCTGCAGTTAATAAGTTAATGTTATATTGGTAAGAAGTATCGGTTGTGTAACGTTAGTTACCGATTACCGATACCGATATTTTATATCGGAAAGTGCTAATTCTTAAAATAATTACAACTAGTCTATACGAACCACTACCTTTGCCCGGCATGACAACAATCGGACTGTGACATCTCCACTCCCCACCCCCGTAGCTACCTCTAGCTTTGGGATTTGATGAGCTGTGTGCTAAGGACTGAAGGCTGCATGACCTTTTTATTGAAACGAGGATCCTGCCAGACCAAGCGCAGAGGCCGAGGAGAGCTATGCCCTCCTGATTGGCTGAGGGCCAGGTCAACAATGGAAAGGGGGAGGAGCTTGCGGTTTTAAAAATAGATTGCTTGGGAGCAGTTTGAAGGTTACAAGGCTTGTGAAAGAAGGTGCATTTCGAGTTTTACTCGAATTAAAAAGTGAAAAAGCCTTTTAAATTAAACTGTTTGAACTGTAATTAATAGAAGGATTGGTCAGATCTATTGGGCAGTTTAATAGAAGGAAAGCTAGTTTGTATACATTCGGATGGTAGCGTCAGTCGGAGTTTTGTTGTAGATTTAATAGAAATTATTTACAACAATACTGGGTCTGGTAAAATACGACAATAATAAAGGTTGAGCTCCGGTAGGGTTCATAGGAAAATGTTACGTTAAAATAGTGCATTTATGCATGAAATAAAAGGTTGCAACAATTAATTAAATACATCTCTAGGGGATACTTAGTCCCATCCCAGGATCGTTTTACAACATTTTAAAAGTACACTGGATTTTTCAAAAACTAAAATCGCCGTTTTATTTTTATGGGAGTTTTTGTGGCTCAATTAATTTAAAGCAAAGTTGAATTACAAAAAATAAGAACACTAGTTTTGCAACAATTAACTTTATGCTGTCCTCGCTGCACCAAGCAGGAATTTCGTACAAGCATTAAGAAAATTGGGCAAAAGACATGAAAATTAAGAAACACTAATTTGGAGTTTTCAGAAAGTTACAATTTAAGGGTTTTTGTAATCGTCAACTGTTAAATTACATAATCGCAACATTTAATGCTCTAACCAGTCAGCCGTGCACAGAATGCTATTTTGTTTTATCCAGGAAAGCATAGAGGAAAACTTCTGGGCGCACTCCTCAGGACCTAGCTTGCGATAAGGATCGGAATAGAGAGTACTATGAGCGCATGAGCAACTATAAGTTCTATTTGAGAAATACATCTCCGGTTTTTGAGAAATACATCTCTAGGGGATACTTAGTCCCATCCCAGGATCGTTTTACAACATTTTAAAAGTACACTGGTTTTTTCAAAAACTAAAATCGCTGTTTTATTTTTATGGGAGTTTTTGTGGCTCAATTAATTTAAAGCAAAGTTGAATTACAAAAAATAAGAACACTAGTTTTGCAACAATTAACTTTATGCTGTCCTCGCTGTACCAAGCAGGAATTTCGTACAAGCATTAGGAAAATTGGGCTTGTGGTAAGTTAACAGACTACCACTGGAATGGTTTGAGGTTACCAAACAACTTGTTTACAGGTTGAAAAATTTAAACACTGAAGGTTTTGAGGTAGGACCCATAACTTAAACATAAAATACAATGCTGGGAGGTTTTATTGCTTATACCCAACAACCTTTTAACGACAGAGTTAACCTTTTGCACTCAGAGGTAAGACAGACATCTTTTTTAAAGAATGACATTTCGTAAAAACTTAAAGAGGAGTTAGTCAGGGACCACTATACTCCCATAGAATGTTCCTAATAAACATTTTAAACGTGTCGTTCAGTTCTTATGATTTTTCTTCCACAAGAGGATGACGGTGAAAATAATAAGGAAAGAAAACATATGCACTTAACATTTAGGTGTGACGGCCAAAACAGGGATTAGCTGAACATTACAACAGAACTTACAACAGACCACTTCATAAAATTTAAAGATAATAAAAATTGCAGAGAATTTCAAAGTAAAGTTTACTAAGAAAATTGTTTAACCCATTTTATGTTAAACGAAATGACGACTCACAATGTCGGCCTTAATACACACTCTACTAGGTTTGCATCAACGAAGCAGTCTTGAAGTTAGAAAACTTTAAAGCTGTAAAAACAATTTTCATGTTTAAGTTTGGTGTTCATTGATGTAGCCACCTTTGTAGTGGCGTACAACTTACTATAGTTTAAATGAACTTGAAAGGGAAAAAAAGTTCGTTAGGTTTCCGGTTTGTAATGTAGAAAAATGCAACATGGAGAAAATTTACACACTACTAGGTTTAGATGTGGTGGCTTGCACCAGTTTGCACAAAAAACCTATTTTAGGGGAAAAAAAACTACACAAGTTTTAGTCATTAAGTTTGGAGACCTATTCAAAGGTTTTACCTATTCCATACTGGTAAAATTACATTTTAGCTTTTGGTTAGGTTAGAATACAACCTTCGTTTCAAAGAAAACAATTATTTAGTTCAAACAACCATAATTGTGGTGATCAATCACAAAAATTCCATCTTTTTATAAGATAAGAGTTTAACACTAAAATATTAGTCCTACCTTTAAAAGTAGCTGGGAAAAAATATTTAAGCTTTTACTACTGGCATACTGATTTACTCTAACTTAAAATCAGGCAAACTGTTTTTACTAACTTTTAGGTTAGGGTGCGATCTGCTTCGTGCAACAAGCCAACTTGAGAAGCTGTGTTCGTTTATTTCCGGCTCTCCGGACTTGCCGAAACTGCGGTTTATATTACCAGCTGAAAAACTACGTTTTAATTCATCTTCAAGAGGTTTGTTTACAACAGGGAGCCAACTAATATGGTGGTGCTCCAAACATTTGTTAGACGTTGTGACATTAACATCTTCCAATCGCGGCGAGTTTGCCGGATGCCTTCTGGATGAATTCATAATCAGGTCCATCCCCTTCGAGGGTGTTACCCGCGGAGGCGGAACGATAGGTTGGATCGCCGGTGCCTGATTGTCTGCGCGGTCGTGAGCCGGCGCTGGCTTGGTCAATCCTGCTGAACGGTTGCCCTCATTCCCGTCGGTACGGGCCTGGGTCTGTTTGTGTTTGTGCAAACGCTTCTTCGATTGACTCGTGTTGTGGTTTGCAGCATCTGACTTTGTTGGGGGCGTTGCTTCATGAGCAGCGTTATGGGGAGTGTGATGCAGTTTATGCTCGCGTATTTGGTTTGGTATTCCATTTACACCTAGCACAACCTCAAAAATTGAACTAGCTGCCGAAGAAACACAAGCTATGGTTTTCAGTACTGTACCGTCAGTTAATTTTAGGCATAAATTAACTTGGGGCAATACGACTATTTCATTCCTTAAAATAGTTTGGCAACGGACTGTTTGTTTTAAACCTGACCAGGTTTTGGCTAGTTTAGTGCTGACAGTATTCACAACTGCCAGAATCGGTTAAGATAACGTTTTTCTACAACACTATTCAAGATGCTGGACTGCAAAATTTGCCTGGCATTTTTCCCTACGAGAAAGCATACATTTGCATGCTCTGGAGCTTTTAGGTTAAGTTCGGGGCATCTATTGCGTAGGTGCGAGAACGAGCCGCACTCGAAACACGATCTAATATTAGATTTACTACGGTTAGACTTTACAGTGTCATTATCAGTACTGAAAGAGTCCCCACTAGGGTTGTCTGTTTTATTAGCTGCAGTGCCAGCTGGCTTGGCTGCAGTACGGGGGTTTTTGTTGTTAGAAAAAACTTTAGAAGCTTGACTAGACGATTGAGCACTAGCTTGTGCCTTACCAGCTTTCAATGAAACTTCAACAGCAATTTGTTTGTTTCGTGTGGTGAATTTATCACACATTTTGGCCGCCTCACCTAACGTTCCATTTTTAATTTGCTCGGGAATCCATTTGCGTAGTGCAACTAGGCAGGCTTTCATGAAATGTTCAAGGAGAACAAGACTGACAAGTTTATCATAGCTTTCATCTTCTTTAGCTAATGAAATCCAACGAGAAAAGAGAGGTTCCAATTTGAAGGCATAATCGCGGAACTGCTGTTCCGGATCCTTTTCGAGTGAACGAAATTGCGTTCGTAAAGACTCCTTAGTTTGAACAAACCTGTCAAGTAACTTAATTTTAACTTGATCGTAATCGTGAATATCAGCATCTGGGAGCTGATCACAAACTTTAATTAGGACCTCCCTTAAGAGGGGTTGAAGCCCGACTACCCATTCCTCTCGGGGATTTTTTGTGTAAACATTGTGCGTTCAAAAATTTTAAGAAAGCTATTAATCTCTGATTTAGCGCCCCCACTTATTCAACAATCGCACAACATCGGCAATTTTTGCAGGTTTACTTACTGGATTTTTGGGTGAGGTTAGAGTTACTGTACCACTGGTGTGTTAGTACTAACACTAAGATTGGTGGCTTGTAACTCTTTTTTTTGTAACTCTTGGGCATTAGAACGTTTTCTAAATGGGCCTCTTGCTCCTTTAATTGAGCCTCTCTAGCTCTGAGTAAACCCTCTTGGTCCTTTAGGGCTAACTCGTGAGTCTACGTTTATCACCTTCTGCAACCTCTAGGGCTTTTAATTTTAATTCTTCAGCTTTAAGTAGAGTTCGTTCTCCTTTAAAGCAATTTTTTTTTAGCTTGTATAGCTAGTTCACGCTTTTCTATCGCACCTTCGAGGGCGTCAGAAAGGTCAGTTAATGAAAGTTTGTTATCATCTACTGCTGCCTTTAAAATTTGTACGGAAGCTTTACGTGACTCATTTACGGCTAGACCTAATTTTAGGCAGGCCCTTTTAAGATCCTTATTTTGGATATTATCGAGTATTTCGTCAAAAGTAGCCATGATGGTTAATTTTAACTTTACGGTTCAAAAATAAAGCTTGTATAAATTAACTATAATTTAAAACACAGATGCCATTTTAAATTTACGTTAAGTTGGAACTGAGCAAGATCCCAATCCAGTAAGTTTTAGCAATATATGCACTTTTAAAGACCCCTAGCACTCTGGCGTATAAATAATTAAAATACATGAAATGCTTCTAACTATAAGATTCGACTTGGCAGGCCAAAGCATATTCTATGCAGACTTACCCAATTTTGCACAATCCCTGTGCTGTCAGTCATTTGGTCCAATTTCCTACCGTCGATGAAGACACTTTACACTGGCGTTGAAGTAGAACGTCTTTAGGATAGAGGAAAACTTTACTGAATCTTGGGATGTGGTAATTCAAGGTCCTTGGGGCGGTACAGGAGCTCCGTATCCGTGGTAGGCCGGCTTCTCCTTACAGGATCGGGTTTGCAGGGGACATCTCACAACTAGGAGGTTTTCCAAGGTGTGGAAGCAGAAACTCTAGCTTCCCGGCTCCAGAACTTGATTTAGCTGCTGAGACCGATAGTTTGCACTGTTGGTGTCATCAGTACTGACATCGGTTTTTCGGGTAACTATAGTAATGGAGTGACAAACATCTAGGTTGAATAAATTTTCTTCCAAAATGGCATAGTAGCATGGCAGGGTAAGAAACGCTTGTAGGAACAGCACCTGTTCACCCCACCACTGCCACCATTTTGTAGCAGCGGATGCTACGACAGGAGAGGTGCTTGTAGCATCGCCGACATCATCGTTGACTTTGGTATACTTTTAAGATTACTGAGTGGCGGTTTTGACTTTCCAGGAAAACAGCATACTTGAACTACAGGCCCGGCACGGGAAATAGAGCCTCGTCGTCCTAACTAATTAGGGATTACTCGTAATTTAAAAGGGGAAATTCGCTGCCACCAGGTGACCTGCAGACCTGAGTTTAATTAATAGTAAATTTCATATTATTTAACTCTAGCAATTAATCTTACTAGAAGAATAACTGACGTTTTAAAAACTCTTGGTTTTATTAAAAGGCAGATAAATATAAAGTGACAATTACATTTTCAACTAGTATCAACAAACAAATAGGCTTTTAGTGAATGCAACAAGAATATTACATTAACATTTTTACAGGAAACTTCGTTCGTTTCAAATCACAATTTCGATTATAAAAGTGTCTTTGGGAACTCGCAAGAACCCTCTACGTTGTGCAAACCACGGGAATTACACAAAATAGTCAGCAAGATTATGTTTAAGTTGGCATACAAAAGATCAAATCTACAAGTTTAAGATTTTGTTCCTCAAGCATGAAATCTACCGATCACGAAAACAGTGACTTAAACTTAGGACAACTGGCCGTCGAAGTCTCTGCTTCTGCAAATCTAAAAGGTCTAAGCGATCAATTTAGTGTTTAGATTAAGTTGGTATTAAAATAAACACGGTGAAATAAATCTGGTTTTTAGTAAGGAATCGTGAACCCTGTCGTTTTGGGGGATGGGACCTGAAATACCGATGGCTTAACCTCCCATAATTTTCTCAAAAGCTTAGGTTAGTTTAAGTTAAGAACTAAATTTTGAAATAAAGTCCAAAAATTAAATTTTCTAAGTTAAAACTAGTCTATACGCGCCACTACCTTTGCGTGGCATGACAACAATCGGACCATGACATCTCCACTCCTAACCAGGGTAGCTACCTCCAGCTTTGAGATCTATTGGGCTGTGTGCTAAAGACTGAAGGCTGCTGGGCCTTTTTATTGAATCGAGGACGATCCAGCTAGACCAAGTGCAGACACAGAGGAGAGCTATGCCTTCCTGATTGGCTGAGGGCCAGGTGAACAATAGAAAGTGGGAGGAGCTTGCGGTTTTACAACCAGATTGCTTGGGAGCAGTTTGAAGGTTACAAGGCTTGTGAAAGAAGATGCATTTCGAGTTTTCACTCGAATTAAAAAATGAAAAAGCCTTTTAAATTAAACTGTTTGAACTGTAATTAATAGAAGGATTGTCTGATCTATTGGGCAGTTTAATAGAAGGAAAGCTAGTTTGTTTACATTTGGATGGTAGCGTCAGTCGGAGGTTTGTTAGAGCTTTAATAGAAATTATTTACAACAATATTGGGTCCGGTAAAATACGACAATAATAAAGGTTGAGTTCCGGTAGGGTTCATGGAAAAACGTTATATTAAAATAGTGCATTTATACATAAAATAAAAGGTTAAATAATCCAGCTTGAGTATAGGTTAATGCTACAATGCATTTAATTAAGTTTTAAGTTATTTGGAGTTGTAGATAATCAGTTTTTGGATGGCCGGACATTTTTCATAAACATTCAAAATTGTCACCTCAAATATGAATAAAAAATATCAGGCTTATGCAGGATCCAAATACATATATGTGAGGTTAAGTGCCGCTTGACAGCCCCTCCTATACAACACTAAGCTGGACGGCTTTTTGCCGAAAAGGAAAAATAATAATTGAAATATGTACCGGGTTTTGAATAATGGCGACTTGAGCGCTGCGTGAGTTACGGCTCAGTTTGAGAGTTTTTCAAACTGTTGTAGTTTAATATTGGAGTGGAAATTTCGAGATCTGTTCCCGTAGGATTGAAGATAAAGTTTGTGGCTATTAAGAGGTGAAAACTAGAGTCAGATTGTCCATTACTCGTGGAGTAATGAGGTTTTGAAGATCGGGGTCTTTTATAGGCCTATACAGCGCTATTAAGCGACGCGAAAAAAAAGGTATTCGTTGCCGTAAACGATGGATTCCCTCAGTTTGTTGATCTTTGGAGTAGAGGTCGCCTCTCAAATTGAGTGAGGAACCAAGCCTTCTTTACAATGCCATGAATGACAAGCGTAGCGGTCTCTAAATTGAAATAAGGATCTGGGCTGTCAAGTCACGAAATTCTTAGTATTAACAATCAATCAATTAGATATTGATTGATTGTAGCTAAGACAAGGCCTATACATAACAGGCTCCCCAAAATTTGGAGCCATGTCAGTTGTTTTATATCGTTCATGCCAGTACAT